>JAAMXY010000392.1:10697-28230 GCA_019677205.1 Pinguiococcus pyrenoidosus | reverse complement strand
GCCCCGAACTATAGCTCCAGAGACGCCAGAGGTTTCGGTTCTGGCAGGCGTTTCATTGGCGTAGAGAGACAAAGCAGTAGATAGATATCACGAGATCTTCCCGATGGCTTTGCTGTACTTTGGGGACCGATGGTGTCAAGTATGCAAGATAACCGGCGGGCGCACAACCATGGCACGCCGTGGTCGCGTTTCGGGAAGTCGACGCCGTCGAGGCCCCTCTCAAGGCCTGCGACGCCGAATCAGCCGCTTTTCATCCTCCGCGACCTTGGTTGACGCGCCCAAACAACGGTAACGGGTGGATAAGAATAGGTTCCGGGGCGAAGCTTTGGTGAGAGCGCATCATACCCGGAACCAAAAGAAGCCCAGCCCCGCCTCATGAGGCGTCGAAAAACCAGATAGGAGGGGCCACACGAATCCGCCCCGCAAAACCACGTCAGAGAGGCCTTTCCAAGAAGTATGGAAGCTGCTCCACCGAGTTCTTTACGACGTCCGGTGAGGCATTGATTGAGGAGGCACTTCCGCATTCACACCTCGAGAAAAAGAGAAATGGCGACGTTTGAAAAAATACGACTAAGTCGTCGACATCATTGCATAGTTCTGGCAGCTCCGTCTTCTGAGCAGCGCCATGAAGGACGGCAGCGCCGTGACGGAGAGACTCCTTCTCCCGCCCAAACTTTGGTCCACGGGCGGTCTGAGACTCGGGGGTACTCAGGCGAAGCTCCAAGCGCTGCAGCAGCTGCACATCGCCGTGGCCAAGGCACGCGAGAACGCCAAGGTGCCCGACGCCCAAAGCTTGGAGCGCGTCCTCATCGCATGTCGCCACTTCCTCCTTGAGGCCCGAGGTGCGTTTTTCCTTAGCCCGAGTCCGGGTCTCCCATGGAGCTTCATCTTCCCACGGCATCAACTTCTCAGCTCGTGTCATGCTTGAGATAACTCGGTTGAAATGCGACTCCTTAGATATCCAAATCAACCTTGCGCGACTTTTCCCTTTCATTCCCGATCCGGATCCGCCGGAGGCGGACGACTGGAATGCTGAGCGGATGTCGTTGGGCAAGCTAGCGGGCATCATGTCGCTGGTGGCCAGCAGCGTGCGAAAGAAGGCCAGCACGGTAGTGGAACGCGTCGGCACCGCGCTGCCTCTCCGCCTCTCCACCAACGACATGAAAGCTTACACCGACGCCGTCGTGAACATCGCCAGCGACGCTCAAGTCTTCGATGACTGCCTGGCATTGTTGGAAAGTCTTCGAGGTGACGACGAGAAATCAACAGATCAAGACCCCGACAGAGGCGTGAGCCCACAGGAGGTCTACGACCATCTCGAGAGCGTGAGCGTCTTCTTCCGCTCCGTCCTGTGCGAGATGCTGCTACGCGACGTCCAGGTGCTGGCGGCACAGTTTTTGATGCTGGAGACGGCAAACTTCGTCAACGTGTCATCGCCGGAGTCTCCTGAGGTCTCGATGCCGACGTCGAAGAGCTAACAGCAAACAGCCAACAGCCAACAGCCAACAGCCAACAGCCAACAGCTAACAGCTAACAGCTAACAGCTATTCGAAGCCACGCCAAGCCTCAAGCCCCAAACGCTTCAGGGGTCATAGGTTGTCAACTTGTACCAAGTCTGGCGCCCCCAAATCTGATGTCTTCGTTGCTGTCAGACGCAACCTGCGTAGCTTCAGCGTCGACGCAATGGTCTTGGCGGCGGCCACGTGGCGCGTCGTGGCCAAGGCTTGGGTGCAGCGGCGGAGGCCAAAGGCCGACGATACCTGGATCATCTGGTCGATGTGGGCGTCTAGCGACAGGCCCTGGCGCTCCAGCGTCCGCAGCAGAAGTGCGACAGACTGCGCGGCTCCTCGTCTCACCAGGACGTCGAGAATCTCCAGCGCGTCGTCGACGCTGAAGACGCCGGGAAGGCATCGATGAAGAAGCTGCTGCATGTCGACGTCAGACAGAACCCTACAGCCAAGTCGAATGTGGACCGTACTGATGACCACGGGCGTCAGGCTTAGCAGCGCCGCAGCACAGGCGGGGCTGCGTAACAGAAGGGCGGCATTCATCGCAGTCATCGGAGAGCAGTAGGGTACGACGGCGCTCAAGCCATTGCTGGCGCCGGTGCACGCGCCGACCCTGATCAGCTCACTGAGTTGCTCGGCGTCGTCCATGAGGCAACACAGACAGCAAAGCGCCGCCTTCAGCTCCGCACTTAATGCCTCAGTATCACTCTGTCTCTGCGAAGCTCGCAGAACGAACTTCAAGGCGTCGATGTTTCCACCAAGACACATCAGATGCACCGGTGTCAAGGCCACCCTTGCCACTGTAGTGTTGGCAGTTCCGGCGGTGTCACGTCGGTGACTGCCGGCTTCAAGCCTGCTTTGCTGCAGCCTCCGCATGAGCGCGGATGTTCCTGCATTCATGCCCGCCGCCTGCTGCGCAGCGGCAGCGTCGCTAGCGCTCTCCCTCTCTTCCGAAAGGGTTGGAACGCAATGGTGTTTACATGTCATCGCCATGAACGATGTGTCCTCGGCACAAGCGTCAACCAAGGTCTCCAGCGACGCCAGGGTTTGTGCCGAAGCGCCGAGCGCTGCCAAGTGAAGAGCGCTGAGCCTCGTGAGCGCCTGCGTCTCAAGGTCCGCGAAGCTCTGCAAGAACTTATGGCGCCTCATCGGCAACCCTTGCAAGCGGAGCGGGAATGCCGGTGCACTAGTCTCGTTGCCTTTGGATTCCGGCACCAAGGCTCTTCCCGACCAAAGCGCCGCCAGAAGCACTCGACCCCGCGTCTTCCTCTCTGCTCTTCTCAGCACCAGAGGATCGAGAGAGGACGAGAGCGACAGAGGGACTTCCGCGTCGGATTTCTGAAGAGCAAAGGCGTCCAACACCACCTCCGCCGCCAACTGTGAACACTTCGTCGCTTTCAAGCAGACCTCAATCAGCATGCGGACTGCCCGCCACATCTGCAGCCTGGCCAACCTGACGCCCAGCTTGCGGTTGATCCGCAGCATCTCCAGTAGAACGTTGTCGTCCTCTCCACAGTTGTGTCCCACCAGCACCAGCAATTCACAAACGATCTCTTGACGCTCCTGCCGGTCCGCAAGCGTCGCCTTCTGGAGAGCCCACCGAAGCGCCGTTGGCGCCATCACATGGAAGAAGCGGAGCCACAGCCATTTCCCGACGCCGGCGTCGGTGTTTAGGGGTATCGACGACAGAAACAGCTTCGCTGCTTTGGTGTCGCCTTTGGCGCATGCGATCTCCAGCGGCGTCAGCCCAGTTACCGAGTCTTTGGACATCGCGGCGAAGCACTCAGGAAGGCCATTGACGAGCGTGGCGCAACCTTCGCGTCGTAGTTTGGTCAAGACGGCCGAGCGGAGACTCAAGGCGTCGCCACGCCGCACGGCAACCGCCGCCTCATTGTAGCTGCTTGTCATGCTCATCCGGAGCAGAAAGTCTGGAAACCGCGGCGATGGGCTCAGGCATCCTTGCCACGCTCTGCCGCAGCGCAAGAGGGCTACGGCGGAGGAGCCAAAGGATTGTAAACATCGCAGCATCTTGACTTCGGCGTCGTTGGCGTCTCCGCTGCCCTGGACCTCCGGTGCCGACGCCCAAGTTCGAAGCCTCTCCATCTTGTCTTCGAACGTCGATAACGCGTCGTGGGAAGCCTCCAAGAGAGCGCCGGCGAAGATGAAGTCCAGCGCCGTCGAGCAGCGCAAGAGAGCTACCAAGCGCTCGTCCAGCTCCATTGGCCTTCCCTCGATGCTGGCGACGCAAAAGCGCTGCAGCGGGTCGTCAGTGCGGATGTTTACCAGTGGTTCGGTGAAGCTCACAGCGTTCGCCCGATTCTCAAACGCGCTCAAGTTGGCCACCAGCGTCGCCAAGAATCTTAGTGCCCAGAGCGTCTCTCGGGTTCTCACCGCCAGCGGGTCCGTTCGTGAAGAGGTGGGCGTTCCCAGGCCTCTCGCGAGGCGGTTCAGCCCAAGCGTGGCGTTCTTGGTGAACCCGCTCAGGCTCCCCAACGACTTCGGCGCTCGACTATCATCGACTCGGGTCTCCCCTTCGCGTTTCGCAGGCAAACGTATTGAGCCCCTCAGATTGACGTCCGGGTCCAGAATCGCCGTCACCAGGAGAGTGACGCGAAGCCGCAGGAGACTTTGGGTCCACCGAAGCACGACGGCTGCGACGTGGCGGCAACGGAGCAGGCTCTGGCGCCAGCGGCGCTCTCGCCAGCACGTCGCTACTTCGTCGTAGACGTCGGCGACGGACACGTCGGGTCGGTACATTCTGGCGTAAAGACGAAAGTCGTGAAGCACTTTGCGCGAAGGTACCGTGAGGAACGCGCTGTCCTCGTCCATCATCAACGAGTCTTCTAACGCTGGCGCCCGATGCAACCAAAGTGACGACTTAAGAGGGACGGACGCCTCGAAGGACGTGAGCTTGTGTTTGGTGGTCGTAGGATGGAGGCATTCCTGCAGCTTCCGATATCCGTCGAGGATGGCCTGCAGGCGTCGGAGTCGAGGCAGGGAGACTTTCATCCGCGTCGCCTCACATGGCTTATCAATGAAGCGCTGCAGATGTAGGACATCGCCCTCGTCGTCGGCGTCCACATTCTGCTGCAGGAACCCCATTTCCACGAGACACTGTCTCGCAAGGGCGACGCTCAGCAAGCTATGCGACGGCGTTCCGACGCCGACGCTGCAGTGGAGTTCCTTGATGAGGCAGGGGCCGATTCCAATCTCGTTCGGCGCCCCCCTTTGCAGCTCCTCGCTGAGGAACTTTACTTCGTCTGCCAAGTTCGGCAACAGAAGCAGAGGGCAGGGGCTCCCGGTCATCTGCGTCGCTGTGATGCGCATACCGATTAAAGCGTCGACGTCGCTCAGGAACTCGTCCTCACTCTTCACCACTTGGCCACCCTTGGTCGGTCCCACGTTCTGAGACGCTAGATAGTCGGTGGTGTCAAAACTCGCCTTCGCCTTCGCCTTCGCCTTCGCCTTCGCAGTCGCTTCTCTTCGGCATCCCATCTGTAAGGGATCCGTGGCGATCAAAGCGGCGTGAAGCTGCAGACGCTGAGTGACCCCAACTTTTGTGCAGGACGCAAGCATGTGCATCGCCCAGAGATGCTTTAGGCTTGCGTGCGCTTTGCCGCGAAAGGCTCCTGCCCTCTTCGCACGTAGTACCTTTGCCACTTCAAAATTGCCGCTGCTGATCGCCGCGTATAAAGGGGACGGCATCGGCGCCAGGAGGCAAAAATCGTGGCCTGGGCGGCCCAGCGTCGACACGAAGGCGTCGTGGTCGGACTTTTGCGATTCCAGCCATCTGAAGGCCGCCGCGTACTTCCTCCGCATCAGATGAGAGAGCGCAGGTGACATCGGGGAGCACCAGAGTGCTTCGCGCGATACTTGAAGGCCTAGGTTTCCATCGGATGCTTCGGGCTGGACCTCCCGATCGGTCGCCGCCTTGAGAGGTATGGACAGGTCGGCGCCACTAAGCCCCAAGGACGACGCGGACGCCGGTGCGAAGGACGTACACATCACACTGGGGTCTTCAAGAATGTCACAAAGCGAAGCACCGGACCAGTCGGCATCGCTTGAGATGGACGTCATCATGCCGACAGCCTCCTTGAGCGCCTCCAGCGCACAAGCCTCGCCCTCCACCGCCGAGATTGCGTCATCTTTGACAGCAGAATCGTCAACTTCGGAATCGTCAGCATCGGAATCTTCAACCTCTTCAACATCATCATCAAAGCTGGCGCGAAGCTCGCGAAAGCGAGTTTCAACCCGAGGCGTGGTTTGGCTCAGCAACGAGGGAATGCCGCCAGCCAAGAGCAACTCCCATACCAGCCGGCGATCCGAGTTCCGCAACGCGGCGTCCAATGCAGTGTCGCCGCAGACGGCTGAACAGGGAGATACCTTCGCCCGCAGCAGCAGCTTGCCGAGCTGGAGATCGCCACTTCTTGCGGCCCAGAAAAGAGACGCTTCCGAACGCGTCGTCTGATACTTCTTGTCGACGCCATCGCCAGGCGCGAGCGATGCTGCTTGCGTCAAGCACTCTGGCAGCACCTTGACCAAGCTGGAGAGGACGCCGCTGAGGCGCCATCTTGCTAGAAGCGTCGGCGCGGCGTAAGGGTACTTGAGCGTTCCCCAGACGGCAGCATCGCGCCAGAGGGAAAGTATCTGTCCCTGGTACAATGGCTCCTTGGCGTCCTCAAGAAGCCAAGAGAGACACGACGCCAGTCTTGACATTCGACTTGCGTGCGCTTCTGCCCCGCTACCGGCGAGGAACGCGAGCGAGTGGAGGGACGTTGTGTGGACATCCAGCACCTGCGCCGTACGGGACTTGGGGTCGAAGAGGCCGTCGCAACGTCTTTGCATGCGTAGTTGAACCGCCTTGAGACTCTCAACAGCGCCAGCAATGAACAAAGAAGGAGTCAAGCTGCCGCCACTGCCAGTTTGGACCCTTCCTGAGACGCCGCGAAGGTTGGTGCCTCCCCACAAAGCCGTCTCGGCCAGCCAACACAGCGACAGTCCCTTCAAGGCTTCCACCACGGCCTTGGTCTGAGCGGCGGATGACGTCGGCATTTTCGCGGCCACGGCGCCAGCTGATGGGAACAAGACTTGAAAGCCTCGCAGTAGCTGGAGCTGGTGCCGCAGCGTCCTCAAGAACCTCTGCAGCTCCCCTCTTCCTTCGTTGTCCTCGTCGCTTTGCAACGTCATCATCAAGCCTACAAAGGCTGCGAAGGAGATGGACGTAGGGCAACATGCTTCCGACCCCAGATCCACCGCCTTCTGCCGCGCGAACTTCGACACCTGCGGCAATCGGCCCACCAAGCTTCGCATCTCCGACTGAACACTCGCACTCGAACAGTCATCCATACGCCCCGAGGATATGGTAGCGGTGATGACATCCACGGCGTCCTGTGGCGAAGACGAAGCAGCACCAAGCATCTCGGTACTGGACGAACTTGAAAGGTTGAGGCAAAACCCTCTAATCGCCTGGACGGTAGCGTCGAAGCTGTCGCTAAAAGACTTCAGCACTTCTACAAAGGCACGTCTATCTGAAGAACCGTGGTCCACGCTTGAGAAACTCGCCGATGCCTGCAGCAGCGCCGACATCTTCTTCGCATGTCTCCTGGCGAATGAAAACAAGGTCAAGTATGTCGAGATGATCGCTGCTGCCACGACCACTGCCATCGCAACGCCTCCGCCGACGGAGCGGAGGTCCTGCTGGGCTCGCGTCACCATCTGCTTCTGAAAGGCCGGAAAGTCGGCTTTCCCCATCAGACCTTCCAGGTTGCGCCACAGGCGTCGACGTCGCTCCAGCGCGAAAGTCTGCACATCATCGCCTTGCGAAGTAGAGGCCTTTCCTCGTTCGACGGAGAACCTTTTCCGGAGTGTCTGTGAAACACGATTGCGCGCTTCAGGAGGCGTAGCGCTCGTATTGGCATTTCTTGATCTTGATCTTGATCTTGATCTTGATCTTGATCTTGAGAGAAAGTCGTACTTCTCACACAAGGCTGCGGCGGCTTTCGCCTCAAGCAGCTCTCGCACCCTGCACATCGGTTCTGCACGAAGCGTCCGATGCTTCACGCCGAGTTGGCATCCCCCTTCATGCCGGACATCCGCGTCATTCTTCCCTGTGGCGTCGCCCGGCTTCCCAGAAACTACGCCCCGCCCCAGAAGTACCGCCAGGACCGGGATGTTCCCCACGCAAGCGGCCAGCAGTTCTGGCCTCCGGCTCGGCAAGTCTGGCCTCCGGCTCGGCAAGGGATGCAAAGGATGACTCGATGGCTCCAGAACCTCGTCCAGGAAGCTCCGGTGACGACTAAGCTGTTCCAGCAGCTCTCTTACCATCTGAGCAACCGCCGCCTGTGATGTCGTCCACGAAGCGTCGCCGCTCGACGGGTATCTTGCGGCAGCTATCAAGCAAGTTTGGAAAGCTGCTTTCATGGCCTCGACGTCCGACCCGGCTGCGACTTTTACGAGAGCGGCTCGCGTCAGGTGGAACAGGACGGAAGAGTTTCCACTAAGCATCGCCATCACCATCGGGGCCAAATGAGGACTGCCAACCGCCGCCACGGAAGCACCATGCCGCAACAGCAGACATGTCATCCCAAGGTCTCCGCGCAGACTGGCCACGGAAAGAGCCGTGTTGGTGGGCGAATCCGACGTCGGCGGCACCCAGCTTCTCTTCCTGGCGGCGTCTAGAAGAGCGTCGAATTGGGTCAACGTTTTCAGCCTGTGAAGACTATTGCCGTCGACTTGTCCTCCTCTGCAGTCGCCATAGCACAAGTACGACAGTCGCTTCTCCCAAAGAGACCCAACGGTGCTGACAGCACAACAGAGGGAATTGGAATTTCCACCGGAGCTTAGAAGACTTGCAGCGCATCGAAGACATCCATGCGCGGCGGCGAAGTGCAGAAGGATGCCGAGCACGGTGCGTCTCGCTCTCGCGTCGCTGTCCTCATCACTCCCTTGAAGCGAGTCCAACTCGCCCAGGGTTTGCGTAAGCGTTTCGTCGTACCGCAGCAGGATCGCGCAAGCGCCCAGGCGCGCAAGCTGCGACAGCTTGGCGTCGAAGCCGTGGAGGCGCTTCAGGGTGTGCCGCATGCACATGCGGTAGGTGGCCATTCCTCGGACGCTGGCCTTCGCCATGACAAGCGCGAAGGCCGACGTCGACCAGTGCGCTGCATCTAAGCCACGTTCGGGAAGCTGAGGACTCTCTAGAAGAAGCTTTGCGCAGCTCGCGCTCTCGATTTCTTCGCCAAGCGTGTGGTACGCAGAGAGGGCTTGTCGCGACGTGGCGGCCTCCCCGAACTCTTCAAGGATCTCTCTCTTGCTGGGTGTGGAGCCCGGAAACTCGGCGAGGGCGCCCAGAAGAATCGTGCAGCCATCGGACCAGGCCCTTGCCGCGGCGATGTGCAAAGCAGTTCGGCGGCCGCGATCCGCCTCGCTCGGGTCGGCTCCGGCATGCAGCAGCGCTTCAAGCACGCTGGTTCTCAGCTCTTCGGCCGCAGCAAGGTACTCGTGCAGCAAGGTTGCATCGTTGGCGATTGCATTCCGACTCGTCACGATTTCTAAGCTTCCTTGCTGCCGCAGCGCATCGTTGAGGACCTCCGCATTGCCGCAGAGAGCCGCGCGGAGCAAGCCGTCGCGCCTGGCTTGCAGGCGACACCAGGCCTCCGGCGCGCAGGTTCCAGCCCTTTCGTCCTCGTGAATGTCCCCACAGAGAGTCATGCTGATGGTTTCCAGTACGACGCGCCGCCAGCTGCTCATGGGCCTCGGCTTGAGGCGGAAGCTGTGCAGGATCATCGCCGCCCACATCAATGGGTCGGAATCCACTGCACTCCACACGGGATTCGCGTGCTCCAAGACAGCGAGAAGGTCCTCTGGACATTTTGCGGCCTCCACACTTTCTACAAGCAGCAGAATCTTCCTCAGAATGGCTCGACAGGCGAAGGTGTGGCCTCCAAACGCCGTCTCCGCTGCCAAGTGGATGAGAGCATCGTAGTCTCTTGCCCTCACGGCGCTATGAAACAGCCTTCTCAGCTCTTCCAGCGACAGCATGTCTTGGCTAGTGGCCTATGGCCTCGCGCTGTGATAAATTTGAGCACGCTGCGTCGACAGGAGCGCAAGAAGAGCACTGCGGATGCCTAGGCTGCTATGCGGAGCCAAGCGTCGATGGGATCTTATCAGCCTCGCACTTGATCGCTGGCGCCCTACGCCGTACGACAGGCCAGCTAGACTCCTGGCGCTGCTGCTGGTGACTTGAAGAAGTGATAAATTTTATTCTGTGGCGCAAAATGCGCTCTTAAGAGGTTTTGTCTTACGTCGTTCATCTCGGTTCAAATATTCCGAAACGTCATCCTGAATTTCGCTGTGTATCAGGTTCATCTGAGAATACGAAATTTGCTCCGGATGCTCTTGTTTTCATTGTTGACTCTGGTCCGGGAAGTCCGGACTCTCCAGTGACGCTGCACTTGCATCCGCCGTCCTTCTGTCATCAGACATACTCTTGGTGACTTCTATCATCTATCATACAGTACATCTGTGTACCTCTCCTATCATGCATACATATAGATATAGTCATCCAGCTTTCTTTTCTGGGAGGCTGGCATTTGATTGGGATTCACCATGCGCCAAGCTTTCAGACGGCCTTGGCTGAATACGTCCTGGGACCTTGTTCTGCTTCAGAATAAGCTCTCGTCCCAGCCACCGTAGCCGCTTTCCATGGCGGTCTCGTAGTGGCTTCTCTGAGTGGCGCTCTGCTCTTCGCTCGCCATGATCTTTCCTTCATCGGTAATCATCTTTTTGCTATCATCATCATCATCATCATCATCATCATCATCATCATCATCATCATCATCATCATCATCATCATCATCATCATCATCATCATGCGAGCCATCATCATCATCATCATGATGCGAACCATCATCATCATGCGAACCATCATGCAGATCATCGTCCCTCCAAAAGCGGGCGAAGCGCCTCCTGGCCCTCGCTGCTTCTCGATCTTCCTGTTCCTGACGACGCTTTTCGTCAGCAAGCTGCTTCCGAACCTCTGCCGGCATCTCCCACGTGCTCTCCTGCGTGTGTTTGTTGTAGTAATACGTGTTGCCGTAGCCGTCGTCACAGGCAATCCATGGAGTGTGTCCAAGCGCATTGGCAGCAGTCTTGGGCGGATATCGTGTTGACGTCGCACTGCCGGCCAGCTTCTCATCATCAGCGACATCAAGCTCGACTCGCGAGGAGTCATCGTGCTTCATGTCGCTTTTGCCGAGAAGACTGCTCCTATCATCTGCGTCAGTGTCCGTGTCCGTGCCCGAGTCGCTTGACGGCTTCTGCATCCAGCCATTCAGCTGCGCTCTCTGCTTGAGCATCTTGCTCTCCTCGATCCAGTAGTCTCTGTCAAGGCTAGCCGCATCAGCGACGTCAACGCTTAAAATGCCCTGCCGCAGCGTCGGGTAGTCCGCATCCAGGTGGATCACTGGCAAATGCTTTGTCCGAGCGTTCTGCCAGATAGGAAACGCCGCTTCCGCTCGGCGTCGCCACCTCACCACCGATGCACGAAGCCTCTCAGGAGCTCCGACGCTCGAAGCTCTCGCTCGGCCTTGGCGTCGGCTCTCTTCCGCCACGACCCTCAGCGATGCTCTCTCGCTGGACCGCGAAGCAAGCGGATCCTTGACAGTGTTGCCCAAGTCGGAGCGGCGGTCCTCCTGGCTCAGCGCCAAGCTCTCCACCAGGAAACGGTTCTCCTGTTTTGCGCCTGGTCGTCGAGTTCGGCCTGGAGTGTTTGTGGCCACGCCCATACGGGACACGGCCTGCGAGAGCCTCAAGCCGATCTTCGTATCAGCTTCCAGGCAGCCGATGGAAAAACCACGCAGGAACCTGAAATACGCCGATGCTTGTGACTGGTACCGGAGAGCTTCCCTCCCGGCAAAGGAGCGGACGACTTCCTCTTCGGGACACAGGCCTTCGGCCACGCAGAGCGATGAAGCGACTTCCGGACGAAGCCGCTTCACCCACTTGATGAAGCTCTCGTCAGCAAAGGTTCTGCCCTTGCGATCGTGCTTGCGGCAGAGCGACACCGGCGGCAGAGACGTCGCGCCGCCAGCGTCGTTCAGAGCTGCCGAGCGACGCGTCGAAACGAGCTGCCGTCCTCTCTCCACTCGGCGACACAGTCGCTCCGGTGCGGCGATCGACGCTTGTCGAGGCACGCGGCGTTGCAGGCGTTCGACGAAGGACTCCCTCGCAAAGGACGGAGATCCCAAGTCTCTCTCGGCCTCCATTTCTGCCGCCTCCCGCAGACGTTGCTGGTACCGCTTGCGACGAGCCGCAACGCCATTCTGCATCTCGCGGCGCTCCGCAGCCGTGACGCGCTTCGTGGATGCCCTCAGAATCTCCAGCGGCGGCACCACCCTCCTTCGTCGGTGTGAAGCGGACTTGCCAGGGGTGTAGGCATCGTTCTCGACAAAGTCCGCGTAGTACGCCTCCCAGTCCTCAGAGACGTCCCTCTCGTCGCGAGGCAAGCCCCGCAAGCGCAGCTTCTCCGCGCTTCGTAGGTGGTCCTTCCAGAAGTCCCCCTGCACCAGGAGGTACTGTTGCAGCAGTCGGCGGACGTCTGCATCGCCCAGGTGGACATCAGCATTGGCGTCGAAGTACGGCAGATCTCTGCTCAGACGTAAGCACTGCTTCGGCGTGAGGCGGTGAGAGGAGCAAAAGAGACGCTGATGAGAGCGCAGCTCGTGTCGGCTGAAGAACGCCGGTCCTTTCCGCAGCGGCGGTGTACCCAGGGCCGCTTCGTGCTCGCTGCTCATCTTCCGAACAGCTCCGTTGACGGCGCTGGCGTGATCGACGCGAGCCCAGTACGCCAATGAGTATCTGGCGGCACTGGCGCTTAGCACGTGCTCGTCGACCGCAGATCGCAGACTCTCCATACGCAGCAGAAAGCGCTGGAGCCGCCGATGTTGACGCACTCGCTGTGCCCGCGCGTCCTCCAGCAGCTTCATCTGCCTTTCCCAAAGCAATTTCTGGCGCCGCCTGCGGATCTGTATGCGCTTGAAGATGCCCTGCGCCCAAACTGCTTCGGCGAAGTAGGAAGAGACGAAAGAGTCGCGCGTATGCTTCCGAGCTCGTAGGATCTCCCTACGCAGGAGAGCACCTTGGCGCCGACGCCACAGTCTCTGCAGCACGTATGCTGCGGAGAGACAGCGCTTTGGAAGACCCTCGCAGTGCGAAAACAGCAGCTTGCAGTCTTTGGAGAGGCCGCAGCGGCAGATCTTTTCGCAGGCCACCTCGACAAAGGGGTCTGAAGTTGCAGGTTGACGCACATCAAGCGGATCCACGATCGGCATTTCCTGCATACGAGGTCGAGAACAACGCCAGCGTTCAGCGCTGCAGTATCGCGCACAAGTGGCGCAGACAGCGCCGCTTGCCTCGCTGAAGTACATGCGCCGCTTGTTCGTCGCAGCGTACGCACCGCCGGCGCTGCGGATGCAACGCCAATGTCGAAGGATTCCTCTCGTGACATGGGCGCTCTCGTCTTTGCCTTTGCTTTTGGGCCCAAACGTCGCCAGCAAGTCTGCGGTCGGTTCCGTCGACAACACCTGCGCAGCACTGACCGAGTGCTCATACAGCGCGACGCCGGCGCTGTAGCCGCTGCCACCGCGAACGCTGCAAAAGAACTTGTTGCCCTTGATGCCCGAGGCTGGGAGCACAGTTGGCGTGAGAGCGATCGCGTGCTGACGGAAAGTCTCACCACTGGAGCTACGGAATCCGGTGGCATACGCGCGAAGAAGCGCGGGGCTAATGGCCGCCGGATCTTTCGTGACGCCAGTGAACGACTGAGCCAAGGCGGAAATCGCGCGACACTCGGTGGACGAGGTGCTCAAGAGCATGCGATGGTGTCTCTCGCCGGACACATGCACGACGCGAGGAATCCTCGGCGGCGGCGGCGCTCGGCACTTTGCGGACCTTGTCAACTCTTCCAAGGACATTTGCGGCCGGTTGGTGGCCCCCCACGAGAAGACCTCGCCGTAGTTGGTGAGCGCCAGCGAGTGGTTCTTCCCCGCCGCGACCTGGACGAAGACATGCCACGCTGGCGTCTTCACCAACTGCATGATGCGCGTTCAGAGCACTTCAGAGATGGACCACTTGCTCTGGGGGTTTGACATGGGGACGAACCTTCGGTGTCGATGCGGAAAGCTGCATGCCAACCCAGCTGCAGCCCAGCTGGCCTTCCCCTCCTCTGCCGAAGGCGTACATGCGGCATTCAACACCAAAAGGACGTCTTCGGCACCTTAGGGATGAGAGGCGAAAGATGGAGCAAAAACGCGAAGGCGGAGATGTTAAGATCGATTCAGCGAAAGCGTGTGCAAAACCCTCGATGCTCCCTTTCACCTCGTCTTTGGCGTCCAGTGCAGTACCAGCGAATGCGCTCCGCCGGCGGCGACGTCCCTAACCTGCCCGTCGGCAAACGAGGCGGGGAAGTACGAGTCGATGCACTGGGGTGCATTCCGATTCTGATGCCGTTGGTTGCCCAGCCTGCCGAGCGCGCCGCGGCCCCACGCAAAGACTCGTCCAAAGCCCCGGCGAGGGTCTCTCGCGGCCGCCAAAGAGTGGGCAAAGCCGGCCGAGACCAGCGCGACGCCAGCGCCTTGCAGGGCGAGGATTCTCTTGGGGCGATAAACGTCGTCATAGTCGCCATGCCCCAGCCGCCCATCTTTGCCTGAACAGGCGCAAACCTGTGTGAGACTTGGCAAGGAGCGTGCAACGGGAGCTTGAATGAACATCAACACACCTGTGCCCCACGAGAAGACTTCGCCACCGTCGCTGACCATCAAGACGTGCTCAAGGCCGACCGAGATCTTGACTGCTGCGACCCTTGCCTATCATGAATGCAAGTGGTGGTTACACGTGAGGATGTAGAGGAATTCGAGCGAGACTGGCATCAGCGCCGGACGCTGCCGCAGACCGCTGACGAAAGTACCTGTGGCTCAAAGAAGGGACGCATCGAAGGTATCTCCACCCGCCGAGGCTGTTTGGAGTTGAGCCGCGCCCCCGCGTCTCCGCGCCCGAGAGATCCTCGTAGACCTGCGCCCCAGGAGAAGATCTGCCAGTTCCCCGCGAATGTTTGTGGATGGGAACGGGAATGGGCAGGCGTTAGATGACCCAAAGCTCGAGTCCTTTCTGGAGAACGACTTGCCGCCGGTGACCTCCGTTCGTCGTTCATCAGATGTACCTGTCCTTGATGGTCCTCTCTCAAGAGGTAGAGCTGCTGACGGACGAACGAGCGCAGATGGACGAGACTCGCTTGCGTCCTTTGCAACACAGCGGAGTGAGCCCAGCGTTGCGCATTGTTACCGGAACGTCTTGGCTACCTGCTCGGATACCCCACTGGCACGTGTGCCGCTGACGACCAGCCTTCCCAAGGAAAGCAAGGCTTTGGTCCAAGTCTCGGCAGGGTCCTCTCGTTTTCCGCAACCACCAACGAGGTGTTGTCCTTGCCGCTGTTGGTTTTGTTTATGTTTATGTTTTTGCTCTCCTTGTTCTCCTCGTCCTCCTCCTCGTCGTCCTCGTCCTTCTCCTCCTCGTCGTCATCGTCGTCGTCGTCCTCCTCCTCGTTGTCCTTCTCCTCCTCGTCGTCATCGTCGTCCTCCTCCTCCTCCTCCTGCTCCTCAGCATCGTCAATATCTATCAGGTACTCGGAAAGAAAGGTATGATCGAGAAGTTCGTCTACGGCGCGAGCCACGCGGCGCAGTTCCGGACTCTGTTTGAGCAAGTCCTCAAGGCATGGCTCTCTCGCCACCGAGAAGCCGTGTCCAGCGCCGACTTCGCAGAAGGAGACGTCTCGCTGCTTCTCCGAGCCTCCCTCCCTCGGCGGCTTCCGAAAGACTCCGGTTGGGAACACCTGGCGAGGAAAGCTCGCGCCGCGGACCCCGCCTCTCCCCAGCTCTCCACGCGTCCCGACGCCCGTGGCGAACACCAGACCTTGCGGCAGAGCCCCGGGCATCAGTCCGCCTTGCAGGCAAGCAGGGAAGCGTTTTGAGATGTAGGAAGCGCAGCAGACCTGAAGCTGTGCTGAACAAGGAATGCCCGTGACCGGCAGAGACGTCGACGGCCTGGAGGCCAGCTACGTGCGCCATGGCCTTGGGCGCCGGCCGCGGCTTGCTGCTCTTGGCACCCAGTTGCCCGTGTGGCCCGCGGCCCCAAGTGTACGGGTACGCATGTCCGCCGATCATGAGCGTATGTACGCGCTTCGAAGTAGCAAAGGGAAGGAAAGGAGCGCCCAAGAAGGAAAAAGACGCTGCAGAGTCCATTTCTTGGATCTCTCTCCTCCGATCTATCCTTTCTTTTTACTGAGCTGTAGGACACGGGGTGATCTTGCAATAGTCTTGTGAGATAGTGTGATTGCAGTTGCAACTCCTTGGTACATTTTCTGGGAAGTACCACAATCCGAGCCTCGAAACTGGAAGCACCTGAAATCTAAAATCAGAAATTGGAAAACCTTTTTGAAACGAGAAATCGGATGACGAGAAGCGTGCTGGACGCAAGGGAAAACCATCTGTACGATTCCGATTGGCCCTTTGGCATCTGTCTCCACTTCTGTTGGCCGCGAACTTGACGCTGCAGGGGGGTTATCGCCATCCATTGGCTGACTCGGTTGGTGAAGCTTGTCGAAATCTTGGAGTTGTCCAATCACGCTCTCGTCGCACGGCGGTTCACCCAATCGGTGCCACTTTTCTTTTCGTGTGGATCCCGAGCCTGTGACGTCGGCCATGTTTACGGCTGAGAACCGCGTCCGTCTGTCTCCCGAAGCGGAGCCCCAACTCCTCAGTTCTCCCCAGCTCCGAAGCTGCTCTCCTCCCGAGTTGTTTCCGTCCGTCTCAACTAGGCCGGCCGGACTGAAGAGGCTGCCGATCCCCCCGTTCCCGACGACGTCGGCGTCTTTTCCCCGAAGAGAGGCGTTCGCTACGGCCGCAGCCTATGCGGTAGTTCCGCGGCATGAGGAGTCTCGTTCTTGTCTTCATCCTTGGCGTGCCGTCGCTCAGCCTGCGCGCGGCGTGGCGCTTGCGCCCGCTAGCGGCCGTGCAGCTGCCCTTGAACGACGAGTCGCAGGGCTTCCCCACGCTTGCCAGCCCCAATGTGCCGCTGGACACCGTGAAGAACCTGCGCGACCTGGCCAGTGTGCGCAACGCCAACATCCAGCCCCACCGGCTGGTCCGCATGGGCTACCCGAGCCACGCGACGGCCGCGGATATGGAGACGCTCCGCGGAGACCTGCGCCTGAAGACGCTCATCGACCTGCGCAGCGACAAGGAGCTGTTCATGGACGAGAAGGTGGACTGCGCGCCGTACTACGAGGACTTTGAGAGCTTCCGCAGGTGTCGCGTCACGCAGCAGTGGTTCCGCTTCTGCATGGAAGAGGTGCCGGAGCAGAGTTCTTCCAGCGACAAGGAGGCGCTCGGCAAGAAGGCCGTGCGCAAGGCGGCCAAGAAGATCAAGTCCAAGATGGTCAAGCGCGGCGCCAAGCCCGTGCCCGTGGCGGACCCCACGCAGGAGCCGGCGACCCACCCGCAGCGCCTCATGATCTCCGTCATGGATGAGAACACCTACAAGATGGGCGTGCTCACGCGCCTGCGGAAGCGCCACAAGGCCGCCTTCATGGGCCTGCTCCTCGGCGGCATCTTCTCCAAGAGGATGTACGGGCGTGCCAGGGAGCTGGTCCTAGAGTACGTCAACCAGGGAGGATTGCCGCTCCTGAACGATCTGCTGCTCACGTCGTCGGGGAAGGAGCTGGCGATGATCCTCAAGATCGCCGCGGACAAGTCGCGACATCCCATCGGCCTGTACTGCACGGCTGGTAAGGACCGCACGGGACTTATTGTCATGCTCATGCTCGCCGCGATTGGCGTCGACGACGAGTCCCTGCTGAACGACTACGTCCTCTCGGACTCGGCTTACAAGGTGCGTTGCGGCAGCCCAGGCAGATGCAGCACAGGACATCTCCCAGAAAGGCACTGACGCTTGTTTGTTCTAACCCCCCCCCCTTC
>JAAMXY010000392.1:0-10649 GCA_019677205.1 Pinguiococcus pyrenoidosus | reverse complement strand
TGGCCTCCCCTACGTTTCCGTGACGTTAGGATTTGAATGATAACAAGGCGATGGTGGGTGCATTGGAGCAGCAGAATTTGGACGCAGAGACTTTTTTGAGGGCGCCGCGATACGTGATGGAGTCTACTTTGCAGCATATACGAGAAGAGTATGGGTCGGTGAATAACTATCTGGACAGTATTGGATTCGACGCCGGATGGAGGGCGAAGCTCAAGGACGCGCTTACGTCGCACTAGTGTGAAAACTCAGAATTAGGCTAGAGAAGGGAAAGAGTGGCGCCGGATCTCTGTTTCTACGTAGCTACCGCTTTCTCTTTCGTTGCTTCTTCTTGTTCTGCGCTGCTTTCTCTGCCTTCCGGATCTCTTCCTGCGGACTCGCGGCCCGCACCTGTGCAGAAGACTCGTGAGTCTGCCGCGAAGATTCCATTCCCGAACGCTCATCCCGTACCTTAATCCGCGATGCCGCCACCGCGCCCTCCATCTCGCCATCAAAATACTCGACGTCGAAGGCACCATCCGACCTTGGCTGCATCATCCCATCGAATTGCGCGGGTCAGCTCACGTCATGGTGCGGGAAAGGCTACGCGGCAGACGTCCGCAATCCACGTACCGCTAGAACCCTCGCTTCGAACCATGCCCCGCCGAGGTCAACTTGGACCAGATCTCCCCTACTCGGTGGATTCTCCTTTGCGGCCACCCACTGGACGGCCTCCTCGGCCTTGGTGAGATCACTTGGCCCCGGCAGGTTCGGGTTCGTGTTTCTCTGCATCATGGGACTGGCCGTGGCGTAGCTGATGAAGCCGTCCATCAACGCCTCCAGCCGGTTCATGTGGGGCCGGACGCGGAACATGCTGAGCTTCTCGATTGGAATGGGCTGATCCGCGCTTTTCCGCCGCCGCTCCGCCTCCGCAATGGCCTCGGTGTACATGGTGCGGAACACGTGCAGAAGATCCTGACAGTGCTCCTGAGCCTTCCTCACGGTCTTGACCCATTCCTCCGGAGGGATCGCGGCAAAGTCCTCTTCGGACTTTGTGACCACTGCTGCGGCCGCCGCCCACTGCTGCAGCTCTCCAGCGACCTCCTCCACGCCGCCTGCCTTCAGGTCCACAAAGTTGGCAGGGAGAGATCGGCAAAGCTTGGCGTAGACGGCGTCGGGCAGCCGGTTGATGGGGCCCCTGTACAGCTGCTGGATGCCTCCCAGGGCACGGTCTTCGTTCCCCATCCTCAAGTACGTCAGCGCGCGCAGAAAGGCGTACGTGAGGCCCCAGATGTAGGTGTCGACGCCCACGGTCATGTGCACGCTGTCTTGGTCGGCCACTTCTTGGGGCACCTGCCCTTCGCGCACCAGCGTATCCGTCGTGTGCGGATAGGCGGCTGGGACGTACAAGACGTCACCAGGCTTCAAGATGACATCCAGCAGCGGCTCTCCAAGGCTCGCAACATCGCAGACGTCGTCTCCTTTGCCTCGCGTGTACGGATCGCGGTCGGGAGTGAGGCCCGGCTCCGGCGGCGCGAAGACCTTCCAGTGCTTGAAGCCCTGCGTCTGCATCACGAAGACGTCCTGCTTGTCCGTATGCGGCGGAGCAGAGAGCTTCTTATTCCGAGCCGTGATGTACAGATTGGTGTTGGTGGGGAACGCAAAGGCCTCCACCGCGGCCAAAGACACCGCAGAGAGCTTGGGGATGTGCGCTCCGGCGCTGTTGAAGACCACGGTCCCTACGTTGCAACCAGACGTCAGCTCTCATCAACACACACAAAGGAAATCTCCGCAACGTCGACCTCCTCTTGCTTTGCATTTCTTCCTTGGTTGAACTTACCAGCCTGTATGGCCTCCAGGACGTCAGTCCGCCGCATCTTCTTCTCCAGAAAGTTATCCGCAGCCTTGGGCCCCACTCTCGCCATCTTCCAGCCGCTCTGCAGGCCCGCCACGCCGCGCCCGGCCTGCAGCACGTCGCTTTCTACGGCCTCTCCCAGGTCTTCCAGAGTGAAATACCCCGAAAAGTCCGCTTCCAGCTCGCTGCGCTCGAGGAAAACCGGCTTGTCCGGGTACTTCTCGTGGGAAAAAGAGCTGAAAAACTTGTAGAACGGCGCCGCATCCCGGATCTCCGGCGCCGTGCCGAAGCGAGATACCCAGGCGTCTGTCGACACCTCATCAGCTGACGCGACGCGCAACTTGGAGGCGGAGAAGCGCCAAGTTGAATGCGGCTGAAGTACAGGACAGAACGCCGAGGCTTGTTGTGCGCAAGCCAGCGAGAGCGCCACCCCAACGACACTCCGCATTGCTCTTTCACCTTGTGGGCGCTTCTGTAGAGCTTCAGCAAAGCACTCTCCGATGCTTTTGCGGCGAAACTTCAACTCTGAACTGCGGCGCAGAAGAGAAGTGCCGCCTTGCCAAAGATTCAAATATTTCAAAATGTTACGAGGCCATGCTACGGGTCAACTTGGATCATGCGCCCGCTTGTTGTGTGTCGAAAGCGAGCTGGGATCTCCATCTGAGCGCCACCAAACGCCAGATTTTGGCGCCGAAATGAATGGACGTCAGCGCTTTGGTCGCCGACGTGGTTTCGACTGACCCATTGCAGTCCTACGGCGCGGTGTCTCGCCTTCAGCGCCTCCTAATCGAGCATGAGGAGCGCTGCGAAAGCTATACAAAGCTCGTCGCGGCGCTTTTGGATCCCAGAGACGACACTTCGACCGTAGATTTCGGCCTTTGTAACGCCTTAGAAGTCTTCGTCAACATATTCAAGAGGGCGCGACGAGAAGAGGCCTCGGAAGCACATCTGTTTCAAGGGAGCGCCGGCGTTTCACCGGGAGAGGCCGAACGCCAAAGTGAGTTTTTACGATCTTTCGCACCATTTCGCCACCGACCGCCACAAGTCGTTTCTCACCCCTTGAATGTGATCCCAGGAGCAAGCGTCGTTGACTGCGCAGAGGCGTGCGCGGTTTCGTTACGAGCAATCGTGCCGGTGTTTGCCCGTCTTGTGCTCACGGAGGCCAGCACCTCGAGCGTTTTGGCCGTACAGCTTTGCCGGACCCTCAGCGGCCTCTTCAAGAATGCGCCCCTGGATGCCATAAAGTTCGATGTTGTCGCTGCTCTAGCAGAGGTGTTGGTACATCGCCAAAAGCTTGGACGACGCCTCCTGCGACCGCGGCTCTTCGCGGCGCCTTTCCCGGTGCTCCGGCTTCTTCGCCTCTTGCACACGATTCGCAAAGAGCTCCGTGAGATTCGGGGAGATCTGAGCGGCGGCGAAGAAACAAGGCATTCGAGAATGGATGCGCTGGAAAGCGAGCTTCAGACCGTTCTGCTTCCTTTGCTGCACGAAGTCCTGGACTGGACGGACGGGGCCTTGGTCCGCCCATCTGCGCAAGCGGAGAACGCCTGGTTTGCAGTCCCAGACGTTGGGTGCGCCAAGGCCTGGGCGAATAGACACTGCTTGCGCATGGCCTTGGATTTCGCAGCGGACGGCAGTCTGGATTCGGCGAATGCCAATGGTGCTCACGTGTCTGTTGCGCAGCGGTTTGCACGCCGATTCCCTTCCGGAAGCCTGGCGTTTTGCTCTCATGTTGCGGACTTGCTCAAGGATAGGGATGATTGGCTCCTGAGCGCCTTGATAGACTTGCTCCGCGTGTCACAGCAACAGTCACATCAGCAAGAACGACAACAAGGGCAACGGCGGATACAAGACGCGGGGGTGCCCGAAACGGAGGGAATGATCGTTGCGTCGGCATCGGTGGTGGTTGCTGCCTTTTGCGGGATCTTTGAGACGATCGAAAGTGCCGCAGTGGTGTTTGTAGACTACATCATCGCGCCTAGCACGGGCCACATGGCGATGACCCTTCTGCTTCAGCTTTGCGCGCTTCTGGAAAAGCAAGAGACGAGTGCGGACATGGACGCTTCGGGGCAAGATGCAGGGTCGCTGAGCTTCTCCAAGTACTTTTTAAGTACGATTGGGGAGAGGCTCCGCGACGAGAATCTGGCAAACATGGGCATCCACGTCTCTCCACTGCTCCGCCGAATCGATCGACTGAGCGTTCGTCGGCGTAAGAGCACCTCCTTTGTGTCAACCGAGCTCGAGTCAAGCTGACCTCGTAGCAAATCCAACAGCTTTTCACACAGTCGTCTTTCAACCTACTTGTCCGGCTTGCGCCGATGTCTGAGCGCTTGCCGCGTCTCTCTTTCTTTTTCTTCTTTCCTGTCGATACTTGGGCGAGAAGGGTGCTAGACTCGCGCCGTCCCGATCTTGTCGCTCGGCAGAGTCGGGCCACAGCCCGCCGGTCTTCCAATCCTTGGCGTAGATGTTATACTGCACTTTCATGACGTAGGACATGCGATGGTGCAGGGCATCAAGCAGATTGGCAATCGCCTTTCCTTCGTAGATGAGCTCCTTCCTCGCATGTTTCATCTTCTTCCGCATTTCCCGCAGCTGATCCAATGGGATGCTCATCAAGGTGTCCACGACGGCAGACGTGTTCGCAAAGGCCTGCTCCTCTGGAACCTGAATCACAAACTGGGAGTAATCCACCTTGTGCGGGAAGGGAAAGGGGAAGGCGTTCGAGATCACCACCGGGATGCAGAGGCGCAGGATGGCATTGTAGAACCTCCGAGAGGCTGCGGAGTCGCCCCGGGGAACGATGCAGAAGTTCGACCGGGTAGTCTTCGCGAGGAGGGAGGCCTCGTGGTTGGCAAACCCTCGGTGGCGATCTGCCACCTGTTCGCACGAGACCTTCCCCGACTCCTCCTCGATGGTCCCGTCGAAGATCATCAGCGAGCATTTCTTGCGCTCGTCGCGGCAAAGTGTGTGCAGCTGCGAGAAGAGTTGTCTTCGAAGGCCACCGGGCCCGATGACAGTCTTTCCACCATCCATGCTGCTCGGCAGGCCCTCCGCTTCGCAGACTTCGCAGTGGTTGATGGTTTCGCACGCCCCAGCGTCCATCTGCACGAAGGTCCTCCTATTCTCAGGAGGCTTTCTCAGCCACCACTTGTGCTTGGACACCAGGTACGGCAACGGGATGAAGACGCTGGCGCCGCTCTCCTCCGGGATCCGCCGCTCCTCTATGGAAGCGAACATGGCGTTCAAGGCGAGCTGGTATACGCTCGCCTGGCCAAAGTTGAGGTTCTCAGGCGTCGCGCCGGCCTCCAGCTGTCCGTACGGCAGCTTCTGCGCGAAGATCCACGGATGCAACTTGGCGCTGATCATCACGAAGTCGCGACCCTGGTGCCGCTGCCAGCGCGGGCTGGCCTGCAGGGCCCTGTAGAGCGCCCAGACCGCCTTCTGGAAGCTGTGGCGCCTCTCCAAGGAGTACATGTTCTGGTACAGCCTGCCACAGGACAACGCGTCGTGCAGCGGCAACTTCTGGTGATCAAAACCTTGCTTCCGCTGGAAGATCCTGCAAAAAAAAGTACGGAGGCCCAAATCACCTCCGAAGTCCGCCAACAGCCGCCAAAAAGAGGAGGAAATGCTCTTACCGAGAGAGCCGCTCGTTGTAGCACACGGCTTGCTCGTACACCGCCACCAGGACAAAGTCCGCCGCATCCGCCGTGTCCGTCAGCATGAAGTTCGACGACTTCTGCACGGCCGGCCGAATGCCCAACGCCAGCTCCAGATAGGCAAAATGCATCTGCTCGCCCGCCAGGCGCTCCACCAGGCCGCCCAGGGGCGGCGAGGCGTAGCTCGCGAAGGTGCGGTTGAAGGCCTGGTCCTCCGAGTGCAACGTGGGGAAGGTTTCGTGGTCGTACAGGAACACTTTGAGGACCTTCTCCGCGGCGTCGCCGCTTCTGAAGGCCGTCAGAAGCGAAATCAAGACCCAAAGGAGGCCAGGGGCCACTCTCTGCCGCCGCCACAGACGTGGCATTTTGCAGGCCCCTCTCCAGATAGACTGTGGAGCCGTTGGCGCTGGGCCCGCCACCAAAGTCGCCGTACTTAAGCTATACGTGGCGAGAGACGCTTGAGTGGAGCGTTGAAGTGGACGGTACGACAAGACTCGACCAATGGGGGGCGTTGAAGGCTGACAAGCTCTCATTTGTCGCACTATTTGCATTTGTAGGTTCATAATATAGATGCAAAGTCGCGTGGCACGATGAATGACCAGTTCTTTCCTGCAAGCTGGGCTTTGGCGTCGATGGGCGCTGTGGTCGATACCTCGATTTTCCATCTGCCGTTCCGAGAATGTGCGGAGACGGTCGGGAAAGGAAGACTGAGGGCGAAATCTCTTTAGTCGTTCGGTGTTCTTCGCGTTGTCTAGTCGACGCGAAACGCTCATGAAGACGCTCTTGCTTCCTGAGGTACTGCGTTTTCGCAGGAGGAAGACAGACTTTCTTTCATGTCAATCATTCACTGCTTTACTGTCGTGTGAGGCGGAGATGGCTCCTGCCTTTGGAGCATCGCCATGGAAGCGGGATGTGGCAGTACTGCAGAGCAACTCGGCAAGTCCTCGTCTTCTTCGTAGATGGACGAACCTCAGCTGATCCCGATGCTCGGGGTCGCTCTTTGCTCCATGAGCAGCTGTGTCTGCCATGGCGACTGATCACCGCTTGGCGAGGCGCAACCTTGCGCATCCGACCGTCGTGTTCCACGCCACCTCTCCCCAGGTTTCTCCTTAGCTTCTCCTTCCTCCGATCAGCTCGGAGAGCCAAGCCATCTTATCTCTGTCTTGACCACACCCAACGCTGAAGCCGAGAAAGCAAACGAAGCAGAAGCTATGTCTCATCTCGGATGTCTTACCGTGTATCTAAAACCCTCCGGTCTTCCAATCCTTATCGTGGATGTTGAATTTCACACGCAACATGTACGACATCCGCAAATAGAAGCCATCGAGCAGATTGTCAATCGCGTTGCCATCGTACAGCAGCTCGTTCCGCGCTTCCATCATCGCGGTCTGCATCTCCCTGATGCGTTCTGCTGAGATGCTGGTGAGCTCCTCCCAGACGGCCGTCATGTTCTGGAAGATCCGATGCTCGGGGATCTGGATCACGAACTTGGAGTAGTCCACCGCGTGCGGAAACGGGAAGGGGAACGCGTTGGACACCACCACCGGAATGCAGAGCTTCGTAATCGCATTGTAGAAGCGTCTCGACGCAGCAGAATCACCTCTGGGCACAATGCAAAACAGGGAGCGCTCCATGGACTCCTGGATGTACGCCTCCGTTCCAGAGAAGCCCTTGTGCCGATCCGCTTTGCTCTCGCACATGACGTTGCCGTGCTTATCCATCGGGTTGGCCAGACTATTCCATGTGCAGCGCCTCTTCTGCTCTGTACAGAAGGTAAAGACGGCGAAAAGCAAGCGCTTGCGAAGGTCGGCCGGCGCATAATCCGGCCGAATCTTCCCGGGGACGTATCCCATCTTCTCGCAGACCGCGCAGTGATTCTTGACGGCACACGCCCCGGCAATCAGGCTGATGAAGGAGTCCTTCTGCGGAATGCCGTCGGTCCACCACTCCTCCTTTGGAACTCGGTAGGGCAACGGAAAGAAGGTGCTCGCCCCCGTCGTTTCCGGAATGCGCCGCTCTTCCACAGCCGCGAACATCGCGTTCAGAGCGATCTGGTAGACGTGGACGTTTCCCCTCGTGATGCTGCCCACAGGCGTCCGCCCAGCGTCGACCTGTCCAGGTTCCAGGGTGTTGCTGAACATCCACGGGTGCAGCTTGGAGGTGATCCAGATGTGGTCCCGTCCAGAATGCCGTTGCCACCGCTTGCTGGCCTGCAGCGCATCATAGAAGGCCCAGAGGCCCTTCTGCCCCGGGAAGAAGCGATGATTGTAAAACATCGATGACCACATCTTGCCGCAGGACAGTCTCTCATGAAGTGGTTTGGTCAGCGGGTCGAAGTCGCGGATCCTCATCAGCTTTCTGCGAAGAGCAGACACATCAGACCTTGCGGTATCGTCCTCTTCTGCGTGTGTAGCACAGCATCTGCACAGCAAGTAGGATGGCATGGGAGGCTTACATTGCCAGAGCGCTGTGGTAGCAAACTGCCTGCTCGTAGATGGAGATGAGGATGAACTCCGCCTCGTCGGGCGTGCGCGCCAAAGTGAACTTCGGTGACTTCTCAACCGCCGGTCGGATCCCGAACGCCAATTCCAGGTCCGCAAAGTGGCGCTCGTGGCCTTGCAACCGCTCTACCAGTCCTCCCAGCGACGGAGTGGCGTAGGCCTTGAACGTGACGTTGTAATCTCCGTTGCCGGACAGCGCCGAGCGCAGTGTCACGTTGTCATAGATGAACACCGGAATTGGCTTCTCTTCGGTGGTGCTGCTGCTGCCGACGCACAGCCAAACTAGCAGCACCTGCGCCACGCGCAGCATGATGACCAGCACCGCGCGTTGGAAAGGCCACGCCAGCTGCGCAACCTGCGAATTCACGGCGCTGACAGATGTGAAGCGCCGCTGCGTGAACGACAAGGAGTTGCATTTCTCTGAACAGCTATGCTTTGCATGCATCCTTGGATCCTCAAATGAAGATGGATCGAACTGGCAGAATGGCGAATGATAAACCAAGAGCGATGCCGTCGCTTCCCTTCATTGGTCGATACCTCCCAACTGTCTCACGACTGAACACTGGAGTTGTGCAGTTCTTCCGCGTTCCTGAAATTCAAAATGGGGTTTCGTCTCTTCGCCCTCGATGGAATGATGCTCGAGTTGGAGGGATTCGGCGTCCCCAATCCCCGGCGTGGGCAGAGGAGGAAGTCACTTGCTTGCGCTGCGCGTCCAGCAATTGAACCGATGCATAGACGCAGAATCCACGTGTGCGTTGCTTGTTTGCTTTGCAAGGAGCTAGCTGCCTAGCTTCAGGGCACGCGTTCATCTGAGCGGATGAGCGAACACTTCGCTGTCGCTGTCGCTGTGGCTCTCGCTCTCGCTCTCGCTGCCGCTGCTGCTGCGGCGTCTGGACATGTCGCTTTCCGGTTGGACATTGGGCCGATTTCGCAGCTTCGGTTCCCCACATGCTCCACTCCTGCGCCTCAACGCTACATGAACGCCAGACGCCAAGCTCCGAAAGAATGCCCCCAAAACAACCCATCCCATTCAACATTCAACGTATTATTGTCCACCACATCACCAAAGGCCAATTTGAACCAATGATTCGCAGAAGCGTTCGAGGTCGGCCGGAGATCTAAATTTGAAAAGCCACGAAGAATCAATAAAGCGAAGCCTCATTGGAAGGCACCCGACAAAAGAAAGAATAGCTCTCTAATAAGGTCAAAGAAGAATCGAAAATGGAGGTACCCTTGTGGTACTTTTTCCTCCCTCCGCCGTCAACGGTCGTTCGGCTCCATTCCCCTACTACGCAATTCTTCAGCTCCACAGGCATTGCTGCACGTGATGAGTGATGACTTCTTCACCAAATGCGCGATTCTGAACCGATTTGACGAACGCAACAAACGTCCGCTTGTTGGCGTTTTTGGCGCGTTTTGGCGGTGGAGAGCCCCCTCTGCGTTGTCGCGTGGAGGATGCGTCGATGGCGAGTGCAGCTGCTGCTTCTCTGCCTGTCCATTGGCAGGGGCAGCGAGGCAGAAGAGCAGGCGATTCCGGTGTACATCTATGACCACGAAACGCTACGTACGGTACTGCCTGGCGACGCGATGTACAACTTCACATTCGATGGCTACGCTACGCCAGCGCTCGGTGGACTCGTGAAGCTGCTAGAGTACGAGGATCGGCACTTCGCGGACTTGGAGTTGGCGTTGGGCGTCCGACCGGCGGTGGAAAGATCTCCCAAGTTCACTCTGACAGAAAACCCCGAGGACGCGGAATTCATCCTCATCTCTCTCTATGAGCAAGCAGTGTGCTTTCACTCGACCATGGCAAGGTACGGAAGCATGACAAGAACGGCCAGCGACAGAATGAGCGGTGACGCTCACGTGCCCACAGGAAAAGGAGCTCGAATCGAAGCTATGACCCTCGGTCCATTCCGCTGAAAGATGTTCTCTCCTGCGGCAAGATGTACCCAGCGATGTACAACAATCGCCGCTTCTTCCCGGGGCAGAAGGGCCTGTGGGCCTTCTATGATGCGCTGCAGGCGAGCGAGCGGTGGCAACGGCATTCTGGACGGGACCACATCTGGATCACCTCCAAGCTGCACCCGTGGATCTTCAGCAACATCCTGGAACCTGGACAGATCGACGCTGGGCGAACGCCTGTGGGCAGCATCACGAGGGGAAATGTCCACGTCTACCAGATCGCCCTGAATGCGATGTTCGCGGCTGTGGAAGAGCGGCGCATTCCGGAAACGACGGGGGCGAGCACCTTCTTTCCGTTGCCCTACCGAGTTCCAAAGGAGGAGTGGTGGACCGACGGCATTCCGCAGAAGGACTCCTTCGTTAGCCTGATAGCCGGGGCGTGTGCCGTCAAGAATCACTGCGACGTATGTGCGAAACTTGGATACAGTGATCCGAAGAGCAGGCCAGGGAGTGAGCCGGCCGACCTCAGAAAACGCCTGCTTAGCAGGTTCCAGAGCATGTGCCAGCAGGAGCAGCTGAACTGCCCCTTGGACAGTCTGGGCAACGTGCTGACCCCTGAGGGATATGTGCAGTGCAAGATTAAATCAGACCGACACAAAAGCTTCGGTGAAGTGAACGAGTTCATCAAGGATTCGCTGGAGCGTTCCAAGTTCTGCATCGTCCCTCGAGGTGATTCTGCTGCGTCGAGGCGCTTCT
>JAAMXY010000389.1:0-12088 GCA_019677205.1 Pinguiococcus pyrenoidosus | reverse complement strand
GCTTCCAACAGCCGATGGCGTCGAGCTTCCAACGACCGAAGGCGCGGAGCTTCCAACGACCGAAGGCGCGGAGCTTCCAACGACCGAAGGCGCGGAGCTTCCAGCAAGGGTCGGCGACGCACTTTCCGCAACCGAAGGCGGCGCACTTTCCGCAGCCGAGGGCGGCGCGCTTGCGGCCTCTTGAGGATCACAAGTCTCGAAGCAGCCCTTGAAGGAATTCTCACCATCCACACCAGTCTCTTGCGCGCGGATGAAGCCGTCCACCATCATGCCGGACTCGTTGGAGGCGTAGTTTTCCGCGCTGGCCGCCCCTGAGAAGCAGACACTGACGCTCACTTTGGTCACTTCCCAGCCGTCATTGGGCGGCCCCTGCGGAGAGCCCCCTCCAAACACGCAGAAGGCGTCGTAGTCGGAACGACTGTCCTTGCCGCCGCCGCCGCCAGGCAAAGGGCAAAGCTTCTTGCCGAACACGTTGGAAACGCCACCGGGCAGAGTCGACGCATCGATGTAGGCGTCAGAAGTGATTTCGCTGGGTAGCACGTCGTCCGAACAGCTCTTGGTGTTCTCGATCTCCAGAATCGTACAATTGATGCCGACAAAGCTGCTGTCCAACAGCACTCCCTGATCGTCGAAGATCCCCTTGAGCGCCACGCCGAAGATGTTGCCCGTGTCTGGGCACGGTTGCTGGTCGTCCAGCACCACAGTGGCGCACTTGCCGGAGGCGCCGCAGCTGGTTCCATTGTAGGCCAGCTGGACGGAGTCGCACTCGGTGATGGTGGTCATCCCCGCGTAGTAGCTGTTGGCGTCGAAGTCGCTCTCATTGGCCTCGTCGTCCACAATGAAGCCTTGGATGGTCCCATCGATGGCGCACTGTTGCGCAGCGGCGCCACCGAGGAGGAGCAGCAGCGGCAAGGTGAGCAGCATTTTCATGTTGGCGGCGCTTGGAGCAACTTGTGTCTGAGTCCGCCTCGCATCCATGGGAAGGACTGGCGAGGAATTGATCGCATCGAGATTTGAAAGTTGGTCGCGATTTGAAAGTTGGTCCCCAGCCAACGGCAGACGAGTAGCCAATGGGGGTGGACGGGAAGTGGTTTTTGGAGAACTTCTGCGATTTTGAACGTTGGATTCCGCTCCAACGCCACTCCACAAACGTTGTCCTGCTCCATGATACCAGAGAATGATTGGGTGAAGGAGGAAAAGTGCAGAATGCTCGATCGTGAAGGATCCTGATTGGTCCAAAGCTGCGAGAATGGTGGAAGCAATTCTACACGACTTCGGCGACAGGAAGGTGTCCTCTTTTTAAATTTGGACACCCGACGAGGCAAATGCATAGATGCTTGAGGCTGCAACTCCACAATCTGTGAAGGAGTTGGGAGGCACTCAGAAGTTTGTGGTGGGGATGCAAGGCTTGGATCGCTGTCCAGGAGGTTCCCGCAGCAACAACCCGGATGGCGTTGGGTTTCCGTGAGCGAATCGAGTTTCAAGGTGAAGTGGGCCCGGCATTTGAACTTGCAGCCCGGCATTTGAACTTGCAGCGTTGATTCTCTGATCCTACTCCTACGATACTCCTACTCCCGATCCCTCCTGCCTCAAGTCATCAGGAAGACATGCGCCTCGTTGACGCCCGGAGAGGCAATCACTGCCACCTCAGCGGAGGTTGCAACGGCAGTACCGTCGCTGCTGTCTAGTGGCTGAGACGACGACGGCGGAAGCAGTCGAGTGAAGACGAGAAGGAGACCTGCTTCGGAGAAGGTTAGACAGAAGCGGTACCGAAGACAAGAGCAGACCGAAAGCGGCGGCAGCTCAGGAGGGTGAGTGACGAAAAGAGGGATGTTCTATCGAAGTGGTGCGTGCCGCTGTCCGACTCTCAGGTGGCTGAAGCTTGGCATGTCATCCCTACAGCCAGTGTTGCCAAGGGAGACCTAGTAGTAGTGAAGTGGGCGAAGGAAGAGTCAGAATGGATCCAGTTTTACATTGGGCGTGTCAAAAAGCGTGGGAAAGGTCCGCGGCGAGGAAAGAGAGGTCGCAGGAATGGGTAGCTGTAGAATCTGGCGATTTTTTTATCGAGACGCTCAAGAACTTCGACATGTCCCGCGTCACCAGTCACCAGAGTCCAAGAGAAGTAGCGTCCGAGCATGGAGGAGGAATGCCAAAAGGCTTTTGAAGACCCCGCTTGTTCTCTCCATGCTGTCTTCGATTCGCATCTCATTGCCACTCTACAACATGCGTTGCCACCGCTTTACATCGTCCCTCACTATAGAAACCGCTTCGTTCAATGAGCAATTCCGTCCCTTTGGACCACAGGTCGGAGATGTTTGTCCGCTATGCCCTGCGTCCCGTGCAAACACCTTCGTTTTGCACAATTCCGTCACGTTTCGCTTCTGCGGAGCACGCGGACGCGTGCACTTTGCGTGGGATATCAGGATCCTCTTCTACTTCGGTCGCTTCAACAGTGTACACTTCCATCGTTCTCGGCGTGCGACTCACGCACGCACAGTACAGTACGACCGCGACGGCGAGTAGGACGAACGCAACGCCTCCAACCGAAGCGAGGATTATCACGAGAGGCTAGAAGACGCAATGCAACCAGGTCAGGTGAGGTGACGGAGCATATCGCTTCTCAATGTCGAAGGCTTACCCCAGAGCCCCCAGAGCCAGCGTTTCCAGCGCTTTGTACATCTTCTTGCGCAGACGCGGTTGGTTCGCTGGTCGGTGCTCTAGTCGGTGACGGCGTACCACTTCCACTCGTCGGCGGCTCCGCTGAGCTGCGCGTCGGACTTTCCGTTGGGCCAGGCGTCGGACTTCCCGTGGGGCCAGGCGTCGGACTTCCCGCTGGGCCAGGCGACGGCGGCTCCGCAGGGCTAGGCGACGGCGGCTCCGCTGAGCTGCGCGTCGGACTTTCCGTTGGGCCAGGCGTCGGACTTTCCGTTGGGCCAGGCGTCGGACTTTCCGTTGGGCCAGGCGTCGGACTTCCCGTAGGCCTAGGCGTCGGCGGCTCCGTTGGGCTGTCAGTCGGTGGGACTACACCCTCGACCTGTCCGACGACGACATAGACGCCGTCGTTTAGGAAGCAGTCCGTCGCGCTCTGCCATAGGGCACCGATGAACTGGTCACCAACAAAGTTTGTCGGCAACGTGTACGTGTATCGGGTAACCGTGTTGCCAGAGATCGTTACGGCCCGTTCCGCCAAGAGGGTGTCGAGCTCCGATATCACGGAGTTGGTACTGGCATACCACTTCAGCGTGTAGGTCGCTGGGTCGCTTCCGACATTGTAGAGAGACACGCGCGCTACGAAAGTCGAGCCAACGAATTGAGAAGTACTGCTGAAGGCCGGCGAGGTTCTTCCCACGCCGTAGATGGATTCTCCTGGATAGAGGCCCCAAATGTCTGCATGGTAAGGGAAGAGGTGGCAGTACGAACCCTTCGCGGTCCAGGGAGCGAGACTCGAACTCGAGGGCTCCCCTCTGACTGCTTTCAGAGCCTCGATTAGATCGCTGGTAGCCCGCGTACCGTCCTCTCGGCACCCGGTGGGACCTCCTCGGTGGACCGCGCCGACATGCCGCTCGTCTGTGTCGCCATTGTACCGATAGTATGGGCCTCCGGTCTCACCGCCCCATGCCCACATGTTGTCGACAAAGTACCTCGTACTCGTGGTGGTGGACACGGACTCAAAGCGGTGCAACTTCTTGTCCGTGGCAGAGCTGATGAACTGGTTGAGGTCCGTGTTGCCTGGATAGCCCTCGACGTTCACGCTTGAAATGTCCGCGGACGTCATCCCGAACCATCCCAGTCGTCTGCCAATCTCGCGATCCAATTCACAGATCTGGATGTCTCGTGCGCTGTCAGAGACGACGTCTTCCCCGTTCACGCAACTGACGCCGTCGTCATAGGACGAGTATCGCAAGCAAGTTCCAGTGAACAGAGCGGTTCCGAAGTGGTCATAGCCGTCCAGGGCGTTTGCGACGTAGCCATATCCGCACGCTGCGCGGACCTGCGTCGCAGGCCCGAGACAGGCGCTGTACGTGCAGTGCCTGGCGGTCGCGAGCATGAACGGGCCCACCAAAGAGCCGCTGCACAGTCCCCTTGCTCCATTCGAGAACTCGACGAAGAGCTTGCAGGTGTACGGCCGGGTATTCCAAGGTTGGAAGACCTCCTGGACGTTGCTCCCCGGGTCGCGTGGGTTGCTCTCGAACGACTCGCAGCCACTTTCCTGGGCAGACGTCTCCGGTTGAGCGAGTCGGGGGGCTGTCCGTGGCGGCGCGGTCAGCAGAAAGTCCTCGATGCTCGAGAACCGCATGGACGAGTCATCGACCGCCTTTGCGGACTGCACGGCGAACGTGGCGTTGGGCACTTCAGGGGCCGCGTCTTCACGAACGTCGAGTGCTCCGAAGACCAAAGCCGTTTCGTTGCCACCAGCGGCGTCGACAACCCCGGAGAGAGAAATCGCCTCGTCGGTCCTATTTCTGGTCAACACCTGGTCGAGGTCGATGAGGACGGCCTCGCCCGTGGCGCACGCGACGGTGAGCAACAGCAGCAGCTGCTGCAGCAGAGTTGCGACCTGCATCGTGTCGTCGCTGAGGTTTCTGAGCGCGGCCGATGAAAACTGCGGTGGTTGGCGCACCGTTCCCGGTCAGCGGCGGAGCGCGGCCGAGCGAGATGAGTCTGCATGGAGGGTATCCTGCTCGGCCCCTGCGGCACCGTCCCGCGGCACAGGGGCAAGCAGTTTGAAACTTCGCCACAATGAAGCATTCAAGGCATTTGGAAGGAGTCAGCTTCAGCACCCGTAACTTCCTGTCTCAGCATTCGACAAATGAGCTTCGAAGTCTCGCCAGTCTTCGCCACAATGAAGGATGCTAGTGCAAGGCGTGTGGAAAGAGCCAGCTTTCATCGTTCGGCCAATGGAATTGAAAGTCTCGCCGCGTCTCCAATAATTCAGAATTCCAACGCGGTGGACGCTACATCTCCACGACTGGTGAATCGTAGAAGGTGTTCCGACAACTCGTTCGATTTCGATAGACTTCCACTGATAACGAGTGTCATTGTCCAATGAATTTCATCATTCCATGGACGGGAATCATTTCCGGCGCGCTGATTCGTCATATTCAAGAATCGGCTCTTGGTTTCCTTGTGGATAATTGTGGCCAGACAGCGAGAGGAGAAGGTGCCAACAGTCAACAGTCCGCTGCAGTGTTCGCCCGTTCTGAGTTGCCCAAGTTTCCGAGTGATCGATCATATGATCGATCATGCACGACGGGGGAATTCGTGGCAGTGGTGACCCGTCCCAGGTTTGGTCAGCATCCAAAATCCCAAGTCGGGCAAAATCGCAATCGTGAGGTGCTGGAGAGAGCATGAACGTGGCCGAGGAAAGAAGGCACCTGATGGCGTTTCCTGGCTTTACAAGAAGGGCGACAAGTACGATAAAGACGATTGGATCCGAAGGCGCGAAGGCCCTTAAGGCTGTTTATTCTGTCGTTGTCGGCGCGAAAGGAGCTTCATCCCCAGCGTCATTCTCTTTCTTGCCCTCTTCTTCCTTTGGCGCATCCAATTCTTCCTGGCCAGACTTTGGACTTTGCGCCTTGAGAGGAGTTACTAACTGCTCCAAACGGTAAAATTTCTCGCCGATGTCGTCCTTGAGAAAGCTAAGTTTCCCGTCAAGAGAGGTCATGTTCGCCTCGAGAGAGATCATGTTCGTCTCGAGAGAGATCATGTTCGCCTCGAGAGAACCCATGTTCGCCTCGAGAGAAGCCATATTTGCCTCGAGAGAGGCCGTATTCACCTTGAGAAAGCCAACAGTCGATTCCAGGGAGTCAACTTTCGCCTCGAACGAACCCATCTTCTCATCAACAGTCTCCTGAACAGCGAGCAGATCTTCCTTCTGTGAGCTGTCGTCCGTCTGGGACTTTCCCGAGTCCTTGAACGCATATCGCAGAAGCAACCAGGTCAGACCATCGAGAAAGAGCACGGGAAGGAGCACTGGAAACAGAAGTACGTAGAAAACCCTCCTCAGCTTCTTCTTCCGCGAGTTGTAAAGATCAAGCCTGTCGTCATATTGCTGGGCTTCTGGCGACAGGCGATCGGTCACGCGTTTCGGTTCGAGTAGCAGAAGCTGCACGCAACGGTCTAGGATAGCCTCGTGGAGAAAGGTCCCCGCAGACTTGGAGTCCGCGCTTTTCGAAAAGTCAACATCAAGCAGAGCCTGCAGCTCCGCTGCCAGCTCCAGCCGGGCTCGGTAGAAGAGGCGAAGGGACTTCTTCGTGGAAGACTGGTAGCTGTTATTCACGACGGCAATCAGGACATTTAGCAGAAGAATATTGAGAACCAGAAGAAAGGCCGCGAACGTCAACACGGTAAACTGCCGGGACACCTCGTCCGGTGCTGCTGCGAACCAGTCTCGGTCGAAGTCTCCGAAGAACATGCGGTAGCTCGTGAGCAAGGCTTCCCACACGGTACGAAAGGGCTCTTCGTCCTCTTCATCGCCAAATGACCCATCCGTGCGCGGGTGCGACACGACAAACAACAGATTCGTGAAGAGGAGTAACACGATACCCAGTACGACGAGAAAGCTACGCAGATCTTTCGCGATTTGCAAAAGGGCCATCACGAAGGTCGCAAAGTCCTTGCTCAGCACCTTGACATACCCGAGAACCTGACCCCAGATCGGGACTGCGCCAAAGGCCGCAACGAGTCGAAATGTCGACGTGGTGGTGAGATCTTCGCCCGCGAGCCCCATGCCGGCCAAGACGAAGGCAGACGCGGCACTCAGGACGTCGATCCAATTCCACACGCTCGTCACCATCGACACCAGCACCCCAAGCTTGTACATGACAGCTGCTTGTACGCATTCTCGTAAAAGCGTGTAAGTCCCGCAGAGGATGAGACCGGAAGCCAGCCCGAAGTCCATCTTGGTGAGCGGCCCTTCGTGTTGAAAGAGCCAGGAGCTTGCTACGTAAAGTACGATCAGCGCGAACAGCACGCTTCCATCAAGAACGACAACAAGCGCCACGCGTGGGACACGCAAGATGTGATTCACACAGTTGCGCACGATCGGGAGAGAAGAAAGGAGCTCCATCTCGTGGGAACGGAACTCCAAGATCTCTGGGAAGCCTTTTGCACGAGTCCACAGCATTTCCTCTTGCTCGGTTGTCTTACCTTGGGAAAGAGCTGCCTCGTACGCTTCAGATTCGATTTTGCGGTTATGGAATTCCTTCAGGAACTTCAGTCTGTTGTTATCCTTGAGGTCTTCTTCCGTGGCGTCTCGGAAGGCCGGTTGTTCCTTTAGGCATTTGACAACGTTCGGGTGGCAGTTTGCTGCTGCGACATTGCCACCTTGGTCCAAGAGGAAGCGCACAACGTCCAAGTGATTGTTCACCGCGGCAGCGAGAAGGGGAGTCGCCTGCCTCGACGGACCCCAGCTTTTGGCGAGATGCTGCAAGAGCACAACCACCACATTCGGTTTCTTGTTGTCGATGGCAATCTTCAAGGCGTCTCCCTCGTCCGACATGGCTTTGATGTTTGCACCCTGGGCAAGGAGCAGGGCAACGTTTCCACCTTCCGAATTCCTTGCTGCGAGGTGGAGCGGGGTGCCCCCTACGCAATCTTCTGCTGTAGTCACCGCGTTCACGTTTGCACCGTGCTCGAGCAACACCCCAGTGACCCCTGGCCACTCCCACAGGCAGCTGCTGTGAAGTGGGGTGAACCCCGAGGAGGCAACCCCTTCAATCTTCGCACCACGCTCGAGCAGTAGTTGCGCGGCCTCGGGCTGACCCCACGTCGCGGCATAATCAAGCGGGCTCCATTGCCCGTCATTTTCGTGCACTGCATCAGTGTCTACCTTTGCATCTAGAAGTTCGTTCATTTTGGGAAGATCACCCGACGCAGCAGCGACGTGAAGAGGCGTCCAGCCTTTCTCGAGTAGAAAATCCATGTTGGCACCCGCTTGCGCAAACAAGTGGCAGATGTGGATTTGCTCCTTCGTCGTGCCGTACGCCTTCTGAGCCACCGTGATCTTCTCATCCGGATCCTCCCATGAGAGCATCGTCTTGTGATCATTCGGATGAGCATTTAGAATGCAGTGGACTTTGTCAACATCACCATCTGCGGCAGCTTCAAAGAGCTGCTTTGCTGGTCCCTGGAGGCGACTGGATGCGGATCTCAAACGCGCTACGCTGGGTACTTTTCCGAGCTGTCCAGCACTATTGCGGCGAACACTTTTCTGGCGCTTGCCTGTTGGACCCGTGCTCAGTTGGCGCTCCATCTCTTCGCGCATGCTTGATTTGCATTCCTCAAGTGCCTTCTCTGAATGCAGGGACAATCTTTGAATTTTCTCTCCTTCCTTCACGGGATTGCCATCCAACATGTCAGACTCCGAGGGCCCTACTTGGTTCCTGCTTCCTGCTTTTAGCAGTTCCGGCGACTTGGCGTTCCCCGTCACTACCTCATTCTTTGGAAGCTCATCCAAGATGCTAGACGTGGAGGGTTCTCTTCGCCTTCCGACTGCGCCTTGCAGCAAACTGTGCATCGGGGCCATCCCCTTCTTCCTCGCAAGTGTCAGAGGCGTCAGCCCTTCCTTGCTCATCGCTTTCGGATTCGCTCCGTGTTTTACGAGAAGCGATGCGAGCTCAACAAATCCTTTGAGGACACAGTGATACAATGCGGTCCGCCCCTTCTCGTCGACGGCCTCGACGTCGGACTTGTGATCGAGGAGGATCTCTGCAATCTCCACTCGTCCTTGCATGCATGCAAGGATCAGCGGCGTGTTTCCCCCCACGTCGCGCTTGGAGGGATTCAGTCGATGTTCTAAAAGGCGTTTCACATCTGCTTCCGAGCCAACCGCCGCCTCGAGATGCAGCTCCGTCCACCCAAGCTGCGGATTCAACGAGGTCACGTCCGCGCCATCATTACGCATTTGATGCACGACACTCTGGTGCTCGCTGTGGTTTGGCTGCTCGTTCGAGTGTGTCTGTCCACCTTCAACGTTGGCCCCGAGCCCCACGAGATGTTTGACCGTGTCCAACTCACCGTTGTGTGCGGCTGCATGCAGCGCCGTCGAGCCGTAGCGATTGGTCGCGTCCAGCTTTGCGCCACGTGTGACCAAAGCCGAGACAGCATCAAAGCTTCCAGCCCTCGCTGCCACCCACAATGGCGTTGCGTCACTGCCGTTCAAGCTCTCGGTGCTGCCTTTCTTCTCCAAGAGCCTGGATATGACATCTACCTTGTTGGCAGCCGCGGCAGCATGAAGTGGAGTGTCTCCATGCACGTCCCGTGCTTCGATGTGTGCTTCATTTGCTATCAGAAGCGTCACCATGTCTGCATGGCCCTGCCGAGCCGCCAGTAGCAGCGGAGTTTCCTTCCCGTCTGAAAGAGCATTGACCTTAGCTTTCCTCGCGAGAAGACACTCAACCGTGACCTTGTCGTTCTTTTTGGCAGCAAGATGCAATGGAGTCAACCCTGCATTCGTACGGGCTTCGTCGCTGCCACCCGCCTCTAATAGGTGCGACACGACGTCGATATGGCTGTGCTCAGTGGCAATGTGAAGCGGCGTCCATCCATCTTTGCTCGCAGCCTCCTTGTCGGCCCCACGGTCTAGCAAGAATTGCACCACCTCCAGGTGGCCATTCGCAGCTGCAAAGTAGAGTGGCGTCCATCCATCCTTGTCCGCAGCCTCCTTATCGGCCCCGCGATCTAGGAAAGCTTGCACCACCCCTAGGTGGCCATTCGCAGCTGCAATGTGGAGTGCCGTCGCTCCAGAGCTGTTCTCGACAGCCTCTTTGTCGGCCCCACGCTCTAGCAAGGCTTGCACCACCTCCCGGTGGCCATTCTGAGCTGAAATGTGGAGTGGCGTCCATCCATCGTTGTCTACAGCCTCCTTGTCGGCCCCACGGTCTAGCAAGGCTTGCACCACCTCCACGTGGCCATTCTCTGCTGCTATGTGGAGTGGCTCCATCGAGACATCAAGCCGGAGAACCTTCTTATGTTTGCTGCTCCTGGGGCCGAGAGACCTCTTCAAGTGAAGTTTTGTGATTTTGGAGTTGCCCGAGAGTGTAGTGGGAGTCCTCTCAGTCTGAAAACTCCCCACGTTGGGACACCCTTGTACATGGCACCGGAGGTGGTACCACAGATGGTGCAGCAGATGGCACCGGAAGAGCCACCAAGGAAGAAGAGACGTATCCAGTATTCCTTCGAGAGCGACTATTTCAGCGTCGGTCTGGTCATGAATGAAGCCTGCTTCTCGCTGTTCTGCACGGAGATAGACCTCCGGGAGCTCTGCGGCGAGGGATATGAGTTGCCACCACAGCGGATTCCTTTGCCTGAAGCAGTCTCTGAGCTCCAACCAATTCGCAACAGATGCCTCGAGTTCAAGCCAGCAGATAGGTACAGTGTCCATAGAGATCTTCTGTCGACAGCCCTGAAGGCCACGTCGTACGAGGAACTATACCCATCCGAGGAGTTGACGGACTTTTTAACAAACCTACGGCAGTACAATGAGCAATGCATCGCGGAGAGAAACATCTTGTAAGCCTAGTTAAGTGTCCTTGTGCTGATCTTCCATTGGGCCATGTGCCAAAGGCTACAAGCGGTGGCAACGCATGTTGTAGAGTGGCAATGAGATGCGAATCGAAGACAGCATGGAGAGAACAAGCGGGGTCTTCAAAAGCCTTTTGGCATCCCTTCTTCATGCTCCGACGCTACTTCTCTTGGTGACTGGTGACGCGGGACATGTCGAAGTTCTTGAGCGTCTCATCGCCAGATTCTACAGCTACCCATTCCTGCGACTTTCCTTTCCTCGCCGCGGACACTACACACGCTTTTTGACGCGCCCAATGTAAAACTGGATCCATTCTGACTCTTCCTTCGCCCACTTCACTACTACTAGGTCTCCCTTGGCAACACTTGCCGTAGGGACGACATGCCAAGCTTCAGCCACCTGAGAGTCGGACAGCGGCACGCACCAAAGATAGAACATCCCCCTTTTCGTCACTCACCCTCCTGAGCTGCCGCCGCTTTCGGTCTGCTCTTGTCTTCGGTACCGCTTCTGTCCAACCTTCTCCAAAGCAGGTCTCCTCCTCGTTTTGTCGGTGAAAATCCGCTTCCGGCGTAGATAGACATCACGGAACAAAGAGTACCTAATCTTCGGCCTCCTCATCCTTTCAACAAGTCACACCGCAGGGCTCGTGGCATTCGCTTCGTTGTGAGCGCGAATCACATCGGTGCGAAACCATTGATCGTTTCGCAGGTCTGCCGTCGCAAAGTCAAAGTTCTGGATACACGCGATACACGCCTTCATCACAACATCCTCGTCTCCGCAGGGGTCCTGACCAAAGAGCTGAAGATAGGGGTACCCATCTGGCCAGATGTCAAAGACCGCCAGAGCAAAGTCCACCGAGTTCAGCAGCTTCTCCGGAATGTAGATCCTCCCAAGCGCGATTGCCGTGTCCATGTCCTCGCCCAGCAGCTCGACAAGACCCATCGCAAGTACCTCATGGTCCACCAGCTTGCCGTGATCAAACACAGGTAGGGTATGTCGCTCCTTCAGTTCCACGAGCAGGCTCTTTACAAACTTCATGTCGCTCTTAAGCTTGACATCAAGGGCGAAGAAGAGATTGGGATAGAGTACAGCAATGCAGAGACAAGGATGCCACATTGTCTTCAGCCTCGGATGGTCTCGAAGGCGGCGCTCCCAATCCGCTTCGCATTCGCCATCTACGAGAGAAAGGTTGCAGCATTTCTCCCCAATTTCATCATCAGTCAACTCGAAGAACTTGTCCGGTGCCGCCTCCGGTTCCCACTGGATGCGAGGAAACACATTAATGGTGGCCTTCACCTGGGATATACATGCGCCCATCTGGGATGCAATAGTTCGTCATGCGCCGCCGGATGTTGGCATCGGTGAGCATCTGATTTTTGAAAAAAACATATACAATGTCAAGATAAGTGGTATAATATTTCCAAACTTTGCCTGCGATATCTACTCTGAAAGCTCGGCAGAATGGCGCCTTTTCATGTTTGGCGCATGAAAAGAAGGGTTAGGAGTAGGGTTAGGGTTAGGGTTAGGGTTAGGGTTAGGGTTAGGGTTAGGGTTAGGGTTAGG
>JAAMXY010000388.1:0-14904 GCA_019677205.1 Pinguiococcus pyrenoidosus | reverse complement strand
CAACGGATGCCCGCTCATGGGTGTTCTGCGTACCGTACGGTACGGTAGTTGTACCTGGTCGCATGGTGCTTCGCGCGAAAGGCAACCGTCGATCTCCGCTTCGTCATGCACGGAAACTTGGGGAAAAAAATCATGCGCCCAACCGCCCAATCGGTCGCCCCGCGGACGACCAAAGCCAGAGTGGCCTTGCACAGCTTGAGCAAGAACCTGAGCGACGAATCTGATTGCCCAGCTGCGTGTCGTAACGCTTTCTCGAAGGGTGACGATTGGCCATCACCGATCGAGTGCCATGCTACTTGGTCATTCCATGTCTGGCGGCGACCGAACGCCCACGCAAGAAGGCGAGGCCATCGTAGCCAATCCAGGCAGGAGCTGACGCAGTCTTTCAACGTCTCCAGTCCAGGTTGAAGCAGAAAATTTAGATGCCGGGGCATCGGTTGAATCTTGACCACGCGCACCAATACCCCCTTCGCCTTTGCTTGAGAAAATCCTTTCTGACCGGTCAGGTCCACGCGATTGGCAGAACCCGTCATCAATCAATTATCTGAAAGGACCGAAGCGTGCGTCGACTCTTGGCGATGGCAGCACCCCAACTGACCTGTTGTTCGGCCGCTGTCCGGGCCGGATATGATTCTACGTTTCTTTGGCACCTCGATTGGTGGCTGTTTTCGCGCTCTTTCCAACAGTAGCCAGTATGATGTGCACGTCGTCCGCAGCTCCGCGTCCCTCAGCGGCTATACTGGCCACGCGCAATGCCGTGAACTTAACGCTACTCCAGCTGTGCTTCGTAGCTTCCAACGGGCGCCGAAAGCCTTCGCTCGGACGTCAGCTTCCTACTCGTACATACCACGACCCGCTTTTCACACAGCTCCACTAGAAGTTCACCAATTGCCCCCAGCTTCAGCTCAACGTGAAGCGTGTGACCCTCCCCGAGTCTTCCGGCGGATCCGACCCCGGCGCACTCCGCCCGAGCCCGCACCCCCGCGCTGTCACCGTCCCTGACACGCCTGGCACAGCGCACCACAAAGGCGCTCAGAATCGCGGGGCCAGCCCACTTCCTCGCGCGCCGCGACGCCGCGGCGCAGACGCGCGAGCGCACACCCACCCGCTCCTCCGAAGGCTTCTCGCGTCGCACTGCATAGCCAGTGCGCCGCGCAGCAGCGCGCCCTCGGTACAGAGTGCGGCGAGCGCTCTGCGGAGCACCTACCTGGCGACGCACGGCGCTTTGGCCGCTCGGCTCAGCCTCTGTGGCGCGCGCAGAGCGAGGAACGCGAAAGAATGTCCAGCCCGACTTTGGCGCCGCCCCTGAAGCGCGCTTGCCGCCAGCGTGGCGCTGCCGCTTGTCTGCCCCTGGAGGATGATTGCGTTGCTCCGTGGCCCTCGGCCAGCGCCGGAGCGGCCGCGAGAGGCGCGTCCAGGTCGCCCGTGCTGCTTCTGAGCAACAGCGGGTCTGCGCCCACGAGGTTGAAGACCGCCTCCAAGCGCGACCTGAAGTCCTATGACGGCGCGAAGAGCATGGGCACCCGCGGGCAAGCGCCCAGGGCCCGAAAGGCGCCTCCGACGATGGCGGATCTGGGCAAGCTGGGCCCCACGAGGTCGTCCCGGTGGCTTTCCCCCTTGGAGACGCCGCCCGCGCTGCGCCGGACCTGCTTCTCCAAGATCTCGGCTCCCGACGAGAAGCAGAAGGGGAAGCCAGGCGCCAGAGGGGTGGAGCAGAAGGCGGTGCCGGCCGCGCTCGACGTGGATGAGGAAGTCAGCGAGATCCTCGCTGGGAAGGGCAAGAAGGTCTACCCGTGCGACCCCGACGACATGCTTCCGACGAGCCTCCGGCCTGCCAGCACCGCGGCCCAGAATGGCGCGAGCCGAGGTCCCGAGAAGGAGTTCGAGATCATCGACATTATCGAGGCCCGCGACTCGAGCGGCACCCTACCGCTCGAGGAGCGCCTCTCCCCCGTAGTCGTCCGAGGCGTTCGTTCCGCCGCGACCCCCCGCCGCCCATCCCGCACGCCCAGCTCGCCCCCGAAACTCCAGCCCCACAAGCCGAAGCCCTGGACTTACAGCGACGAAGATTTAGAGCGCCTGCGATTTCCTGATAGAATTGACTGCAGCCCCATTGGCTTCCGGCGCCGCATCCGGAGCAAGATCCGCGAAGCCGACCGGATTCTCGTCCCGCCCAGGATGTAGCTCGCGCGAGTTCAGTTTGCATCGCAGACTCCAAACCTGCGCTCGACGATAGGCACCTGGGTGGCGATGTTCTTACTCTGTACGTCCCTTCCTGCGCGCTGGAAAGCGCCAGCGTTCAAGGTTCCGCCCCGGCTGGGGCAGCTTCCGACGCGGAGCCCTTTCCTACCCGCTACATGTTCCCAAGTTTTCGACGAGATGCGCGTTTATATATCATGGCTTAGTGTGAAACTCTTCGAAAAGCGTCCCTCTTGGGGAGGGACGTCCTTCTGGCGCGGAGCTCGGTCGAGGGTTGAAGTCGCCGCCGCAGCTCCGCTTTGTTGGCAACAAGTTTGGCGCGATCTGCTGCTCTCTCCGGATGTAGTCTCTCCGGAGAGAAGCGCTTGTTAAGTGAATAGTCGTCTCATAGCTTCTGTGACTAGGCGCAGACTCGAAACTTTCAGATACTTTCATGGCTAGCATGACCCGGGCGTGGAATGGAACCCAGACAGTCCATTCGCGCCATCTTCTGCGTGCGTCGGGCAACCTTGCTTTTCTAGCGGTGCCGATAGACCGCCGACATCTTGCACGTGATTGCCTCGTGATGTTGCATGAAACCCAAGTTGTATATCATAAATCTTTTCGTTTATGGACATCGTCTCCTGCGCTTCCGACGCTGCTCTGCACCTCGCGGGCTTCTGCACAGTCCTTTCCCGAGTCTTACAAGGAGACTCGATCATTCGGGCTGCGGAGAGGCGCCCGCCGAAGCGGAAATCCGCCGCGTCAGATACGCATCAGAGCCGCACCATGACTCACTGTAGCTTATTCCTCAAATGGCTTCACAAATGAGGACGAGGACGAGGACGAGGACGATGACGACGACGACGCCGCACCATAGATGTCGCTTGGATGCTGGGGTGGCCTTCCCATGTTCAGCGTCTTCTTCACTTCGGGCATCTCCTGCCCGTAGTTTATCCGCAAGAAATCCCGAACGAACTCCACGTACCCCGCCTTGGTCGGCACGATGGCGCTACACGACGTGTTATCTTCCCACGTGTTGAAAGATGGCACTCTGCATGCCTTGGGAACCCAAACAAAGGCGCCTAACCGCATCAGGCCACAAACAAGGACGCGTCGGTTGATGGACAGCTTGGACACGGCAGCACGCGAGCTTCTTGCCTACGTACCGGTGTCTGGGCACGCGATTCTTCGGCCGGTTTTCCTGGAGAAGACGATCGGCACCGAGGCGGCTTCCGGGCGGTTGGCAGGAAGAAGCGGTTGGCCGCCCGTTGCTTCCGGTGCCGGTTGCGGAGGCTCCGCGTTTTCCTCCGCTCTTCGGCGCTTCTCTTGGATTCTGATGTCTCGCGCCTCCCGTCGATCGGCGCGCGACGGAGGCCGAGGAAATCCTGCTCTCTTCGAAGCTTTCGGTGGCAGAGCCTCGTCTTTCACTTTCAAAGGCGAAAGACTCGGTTGCTTCGGAGCTCGGAGCCCCGCAGGAAGCTCCTCTACAACTGCCGCTCCGTCAGCTTCGTCATCGCTGTCAATGACGAACACGCTTCTCCGCCGCGGTGGAGACTCGTCGTCTCTTCTGCGTCCAAATTGGACTTCCGCCGCCATGGCCGGCGCCGAAGGCCACAGCTGAAAGACATTGCGCCACCGTGGATGCAGCCGGCCCTGGTGTTTCTCCACACGCATCTTTCTCTTGTCACTGTGGATCGAGCAGCCGAACATGCGCACCACCCGGCCGTCCTGCATCCTGCAGAGCGATCACCGAGCTTTAGGGGCGAAATGCCATTTGGCCGCAGGAAAGATCCCATCCGGCGGCACCTGAAGGGAGCGAAGCTCTTCTTGCAGACGCCGTTGCCGATCGCGAAGCCCCACTCGTTGCAAGCGCGACGGATGGCGATGTACTGGGAGTCGCTGCCCGCAGACGGCGTGTTGGGGTCGATACCGTATCCGCCCAGGTTCTAAGAACGCAGACCGTCAGCTTCTGAGCGGCTCTCCGCTCTCCTGGCCAGACGCGCACTTTTACAGGATATCCGCAGATGAAGCCACAGGGCACGTCGTCCAACTTCGACGCCTTGACCGCGTATCAGTCGCTCGGTAGGATACCTAAGCATCATACACCTCTGTGAACTCGTTGTCGGCCGAAAATGACGCCGTGAAAGAGCCACATGTACCAGGATCGTTCCGAAAGCGCTGGTCCCAAATGGCCAGATCGTCCGTTTGGACTCGACCACTCATCTTGGAGGCCCAAAGCGCGCACCGCCCAGCAACAGCGGACTTCCGCTTTGCTTTGGAGAGGATGGGAGAGAGGGCAGAGGCGCGCTCAAAAGCCGCCGGACTAGAGGTACCGCGCGCAAAGCGGCGCTCCAAGCGTCGTCTGATTGGTTCGTTAAGTCTATTTGTAACTATATTCTTATCTTTATGAAATACTCCTTCATACTAATTTCAATATATCTACACAGAAAATATTTGGTTAAATGTCGTTATAATATTTGTATAGTGGTACACTCTGATATTTTTAATTTGTATCTGTCGCTATCGGCCCGGACCTGGACCGAGAAGGAAAACTAGTCCGGAATGGTCCGCGCCAAGGTCCCAGCGCCTTCTCCTCATCTGCACGCCGCAAAGGACACCACCACGACGGGCGAAGCCGCTCTGCGCACCCTATGGAATTGACGGAGCTGCCAGAGAAGGAGCTGCCTCCCTGGCAGTACGGGCGACTCGGGGACTTCTTCTCCACGCGAGCTGAGAGGGCCCTGGGTGGGAAGCTGATTCCCAATGCGCCGAAGATTAAGGTACGTGGCAGCCATCTCCTCTTTCACTGGCGAATGTCCTCAAGGCTCCCTTTGCGCCGCTCACCCCCACCACCCATCTCTTTTCAGTTTTCCGACGCCAGCTGCCTGCACGAGCGAGCGGCGGAGTGCTTCCGCATTGCGGGCATGTGGCAGGACGCAGGAGCCGCGTTGGGCCGCTGCGCTGATCTCCAGCGAAGCTGCGGTGCGTGACCTTCTTGGCTGTCGCCTGCAAAGCTCTTCTCGGTCCAAATTTGCACGCTCAGGGTCCATCGATCATTCCATTTTTCCTCAGGAAACAAGGAGAAGTCGCAGGTGTATTCCACCATGGCGGGCGAGATGGCCGCGCGCGTCGATCCCATTGACGCCGTGATATACTATCGCAACGCTATCGCCACTTGCTCTGAGCTGAAGCACTTTGCCACTGCGGCGCGGCTGCAGTTCTCAATCGCCGAGCTTCTGGAGGAGGATCACAATTATGAAGAAGCCGCCGATGCCTACCGCCTTGCAGCAGATTTCTTCACCGATGATCAAGACTTTGCCTCCGTCGATCTCTGCCTGGACTGCGCAGGTAAGTGAAAAACAAGCTACGGTGCAGAAGGTCTCCGAGGCAACCGATGACCGGCGAAGCGTTTGTCGCTCAGGATTTCGGCTGGCGTACCTGAAGCGCTTCCGGGAGGCCTCCGACGTATACGTCGCGCTCGCCCGGCGAAGCACGGAGCAGAACCTGCTTCGCTTCAATGCGCACAACTTTCTCTTCCGAGCCGGTCTCTGTCTTCTCGCAGAAGGTGACGGAAAGACGTTCTTGGGGTTTGTTTTCGCTCGACACAAGCCAAAGCAATGACAAACCCGCAAACATGAACACTGCAGATGACTTGGCTACCTATGAAGCGAGGCTCCCGGAGTTCCGCAAAGTGGATTTCAGCTTCGTGGAGACGCGAGAGAATCTCTTCCTGTCCAACCTCGTCGAAGTGTGCAGGTAGGGAGTGCTTGGAGGGATCAGCAGTGGTGCTGCTTGCGCGTGGTTCTTACGTCCACTGACGTTCGGCAGGAAGAACAACCTGACTGCGTTTGCCGACCACTGCTTTGACTTGGACTGCGTGAGCAGGCTGGCCTACATTGAGCTCCGCATCCTGAAGAAGGTGCGGGACAACATGAAGAAGCGACAGCAGCTCGAGGAGGAAGCTGCGACCGCCAAGAAGTAAGTCAAGCTTGGGCTTCGCCGCGCTTGGCACGACGGCAAAACGAAAGGAAACAAGGAATCCAGCGCTACGCAACGCCATACAGTCGCCGTGCCGCCTCTCGTTCCTCTTCGTCTATGATGGCCGCTGCCATTGCTAGTATCGCCTCCAAGCCATCGCGCACGGGAGGGATGCCCAGGTCCTGCACGATGGGGGAGGAATCCACCTCCTTGTCGCCTAGTGGAACCGGTGGCACAAAGGCGGTGTCGGCCTCGAGGCTGCTGTCGTAGGTCATCTTGCGCAAGTGCTCCGCGACGACGCTGGCCGCCACGCGCTCCTCTGCAGAGATGATGTAGCGCTTGCCGACCGCCTGCGGCTTCTCGATGCAGGCGACGCAAGCTTGGATGACGTCTCGAATGTCCACGGCCAGGCGCGTCTCGATCTTGCGCTCGCCGTCCATCCACTGCGAGACGCGCTTGACCGAGAAGGCTTCTGGACACACGCTGATGTCCTCCGGCGGGCCAAAGATCATGGACGGGCACAGCGAGACCATCTCCACGCCGAGCGCCTCCGCCAGCCGCCACGCCTCTCTCTCGGCCTGCGCCTTGGACACTTGATACTTCGCGGCGTCCGAGGACGTGTCCTCGTTCACGTTCCAGTCCTCCGCCGTGAAGAAGCCCACCTCTTCTCGAGGAGGCTGCCCAGGCCCTCTGAGCAAAGCAAGTGAGGTCCGGAAGGGGAGGGAAGAGCCCGCCCATGTCGGATCGCAAGTACGCACCTCACGGCCGCCATGCTCGACAGAAACACCAGACGCTTTTTCGCAGCAGCAGCCGCCTTGACGGCCGCTTGAGCGGCGCGCACGTTCTGGTCCAGCACGTCCTCTCCGGAGAAGCGCGCGGCGCAGTGGATCACGTGACTGTCCGTGCCCGCCGCCAAAGTCGCCAACTCCTGCGCGCCGGCCTCGGTGGACAGGTCTCCGTGCTTGAAGCGGTAGACTCCTAGAGAGACACCGAGTGCCTATTGAGGCTCTCGAGGAAGGAAAGCGCTCCGCAGACCTAGGGGAACTCGGCGCCGAACCTGTGGCGCCGGAGCAGCTCTTCTCGAGATACTGCAAGTGGTGGAGAAGACTGCTGCCCAGCATGCCTCCGGCGCCCGTCACCACCGCATTGAAGCCCTGTGCGCCACAGAGGCTTAGACTGAAGAGAGCGGCAGCGAGCGCGCTTGCGCGCATCTTCTGTCCGCTGCTGGCGTTTCCCGCCAAAAGTCCCAGGACCGCAGTTTGAACGGTGATCAGCTGATGAGGCGTTTGAACGCTCCGGCACCGCTGAGCGACCGCGCCGCCTCTCTGCCCACCACGCCCCCCCCTGCGGATTGACGTACAGACACCACCGGAGGAGCTGCAGGGTACTGCAGGCGCCGAATCTGGGCGAGAGCGCCGCCGGAAGCCGGGGTATTCTGTGCGGCCCGGACAGAACCGGTAGCTAAGATGTCCGACTTCGACGCGCGTCTGCTGGACGACGACACCACTGTCGACGACAGCCTGGTCACTCCGGGCGAGCCTTTGCCGGCGATTGTGTACCACGGGGACCTGTTCAAGTGAGTCGCCGGAAACGCGCAGGGGCGCGCGAAGATCCACGGCGCGGAAAAGTTACCAGAAACGCCTCTTCAGATGCGCTTGTGTGGAGGAGGAGATGAACGCTGCGAAGCGGAGCACCATGGAGGATGCGCACGTGGTCTTGCCAGACCTGCTGGGCGACGGCAGCGTGAGCTACTTTGGCATCTACGATGGCCATGGCGGCCGAGGTGCGTCGGCGTGGCGTTCGGAATTCGCAAGTGGGGTTTGTTGACACCCTGCCGCAGCGATCGTGGAGTTCGTGGAAGAGCACCTGCACGTCAAGGTGGCTCAGGAGCTGCAGCAGGAGGGCACTGACAAGGAGCAGGCGCTGCGGCAAGCCTTCCAGATCTGCGACTTGGAGAGCAAGCAGGTACGCTGAGGATCGTTGTTCCAGCGCCGCAGTGCGGCCGTCCGCCGAGCGACTCGATGACGTCCTTTTCCGCAGATGGACATCACCACTGGGGGCGCCACCGCGGCCGTGGCGCTGCTCTGCACGGAGGACGGCGAGCGGGTGTTGTACACTGCGGGAGTGGGGGATAGCCGAGTGGTGCTCGGCAGGGGTGCGCGATCGGTCTTGGGTGTTCCGTCCGTGCTGCAAGGCGTCTCTGACGGACATGTCGACGCTGGATAGGCGCCGAGGCAGTGCGGCTTACGATTGACCACAAGCCGGACAACAGCGACGAGCGGAAGCGCGTCGAGCAGGCCGGGGGCTTCTTCCTGAAGGAGCGCGTCCTCGGCATCCTCGCCGTCACGCGGAGCTTTGGGGACCACGGCATGGTATCCTGGGTTCTCCGCGGTGCTTCAGCGCCTAGATGACGCTCACACGAGTCCCTGCTTCCGCAGAAGGATTTCGTCTCCGCAGAGCCGGAGACGAGGCGCACCGTCCTCTCCGATAGCGACAAGGTTGGCAGCGGCAAGAGAGGATCTCTACAGCCCGTCCCTTCTTGCTCAGCTTCCGGCCTCGTTCCAGGTGCTCATCCTTGCGTGCGACGGCGTCTGGGACGTCTTCTCGGACCAAGAAGCTTTGGAGCTAGTGAAAGGGTAGGACCGAAGCGGCATAAATGTCCTCATGCAATGCTCAGCAACAGCTAATGGTCTTCTGTGGGTGACTTGCTGGTTTGGTTCGACGGTTGCGTTTTTGCGATGGGCTTAGGATGCAGGAGACGGAGGAGGATCAGGAGGTCGCCGCCCAGAGACTCGTCGAATCATCCGTAGATCGTGGTACAACAGACAACGTGACAGCCTGTGTTGTGTATCTCTAGCATTGGATAAGACAACAAGTTTGTGCGCCGTGGTGGATGCAAGCCTGGCTGATCGTAAAATGCCCCTCGTGAGTTCCATCCAGCTCGCTTCCGCGAGCTGTCTCTTTCGTCCCTCCAGATGTGGTCTGGAGCATGCCATTGCCTCTGCCACCATGCGAGCCATCAAGCTTGGGCGGAGATCATCTCACAGCTGCCAGCACGGGGCTCGAGGTCCCAAGCTTCCCCTGAAGCGCGTTTTCTGGAGCTTCGGAAGATCCCATGGAGCCAAAATTGGCAGTATTTCATATACTCATGAAAGCCCATCCATTCCCACGAGAGCACTCAGCAGGTTTGTCCTGTTGAATCTGACACTTTGGCCGAGCGGTTAAGGCGCTGCCCTGCTAAGGCAGTGCTCTCAGAGCGCGTGGGTTCGAGTCCCACAGGTGTCGCATACCTTTTTTCCATTTTTTTTTTGCCTTTGATCATACGAAGAGCTCTTCTTTTCATTGCTGAGACTCACCTCTTGTCTTTTGAATATCAAGATTTTGAACGGCCTAGTCAGCCCCAGATTGTGTGAAATAGCTTAATTGGGAAATAAAAGTCATTCAGTAGAAATAATTTTTTATGATATAAACCATATAAATATTGATTTAGAAGCGGGACAAAGGTTCGAAAGCTTTCCCGCCAAATTGCTTCCCTGCGACAGAATATCTCCGCCACAGGTTCAGCAGCTCTGCCGCAGTCTCTTCCATGATTGGCGCGGCGCTCCGCAAGGATGGCGTCTCCGGCGTGGAATGGCTCTCCAGCCTGGGTGTTTGCTGCCGGCGCGGAGGAGACGCCCCCAGTCGCCACTGCGGATCCGCCGCTGCGGTCAAACTCCGAGGGCGAAAGAGCGCTATCTAAGACCTCTCCGCGCGCGATTTGGCTATCGTCCCCGCCGAAAACGTATAGAGATGGCTTGGGACCCGTCTGTGTCGTTTTGGACCTGCGGGGAGTGCGGCGCTCGCAGCTTCAACTCGCGGAGCTTCTGCCGCGCATTGTCAAAGGCCTCCAGAGAGCGTCTCTGATCACCATCCTGGCCGCTGCGAGTCGCCAGTTGCCCGCGCTGGCGCTCGCGACGAAGTGGAATGTCCGACAGGAGAGAGACATCGATGGCGCTTGCAAAGCGGTGCTGCAGCGCCTCCCGAACTACAGCTCCAGCCGCGCGGAGCGCTGCAGCGGCAACCAGATGCTTCGCGCCGCCTGCCTGGCCTTGGAGCTGCTGCCTCGAGAGGCCGGCGCTCCAGAGGTGCTGCTGGTGACGGATTGCTGTGGGCAGTGGGGAGTGCCCTTGGAGCATGGCAACACGGTGATGCTCATGCATCGCCACGGGATTCGCTTGTCAGTCTTGGACGTGGGCAGTCGGCAGAAGTATCGCCGGGGCTATGGCGCCGCCTTCGGGTACATCTACGATCCCCAGCCGCTTCGGCACGCAGTGGGACTGCTGGGGGGCGCCTTCATCATCGCCACGAACGACGTGGAGGTGGACGCCTATGACTTCCGGCCGTCGCGGATCAATGACGCGCACATTCTGGCCAGCAAGCTCCACCGGTACAAGCACTCCACGGAAGTCGCAAAGTACGACATTCGAGGCGCCATCAGCTTGAGGGAGCTGCGGAGCCTCCGCCTCGCCGAGGGATTCCGGGCGGTCGATCCGCGGGAACCGATGGCAGCCCCCGTCGGCGCGTTCGAGGAGGCCCCGACCTCGCCCGTGTCGACGTTCCTCCTGTTCATGAGAAGCGGCATGATCCTGGAGTACAACGTGAGAGACTGCCAGTCGCACTACCTCAGGATCACCATGCGGATCCACACGGCATGGCAGCTTCCCGTGCGGGAGCATCTGCGGGAGACGCACTCGGGCCGCGCGATGTGCCCCTTGGCGGTGAAAGAGCTGGCCAGTCATCCTGTGGTACGCGATGCCGTCGTCCTTGCCCTGGCTCTCAAGCGCGCAGACTATCTCTTCTCCGAGATCGGGGCGTGCTGCAACCGCCTCGTCGGGTACCTGTCCTCGTTGTCCACGTCCGGGGCCAGGCCGGATGGCTGGCTCCGCAACAACTTCTTCACGTCGCTGTCCGCGGAGGACTACGAGCGGTTCTTCATCAAGGAGAGCATCGTCGTGATCCTGCCCGAGCCGCGGTCCCGAGTGACAGATGACGGAGACTTGGAGGTGGCCTACGCTCGTGGAGAGGTGCGACGGGGCCTACGAGAGTGGGCGCCCGGCGCTTTGTGCCGCCAGGCCGGCCGCCGCGAGCTTTACGCGAGGCTGATTCCCATTGACCGGACCAGGGTCCCGGCGGAGAATGACACCTCGACGACTCGCGCGACCGCGGCCATCGTCGTGTTCACCTGGGAGGGAAAGTTCCTGGGGAGCATGCAGGTGTACTTTCCGCGGTACGTCAGCGAAGGCGTTCGGAAGCTGGAGGTGCAGTCGCTTCTCGCCAGGATTGGTGCGACCCAGGACCCGTCGGTGGGCCCCTTTGCGCACCTGTATGCGTGCCCGCGGGAGCCGGCCGCCCTGCCGTGGTGTGCGAGGGAGGGGAGGCGGAAGGGAGACGAAGACATGGGCCAGTTCCTGAAGTCCTACCTGCAGCACGCGACCACGACGTGGGTGTTCCAGACGTCTCAGGCGTCACAGCAAGCTTTCTACACGCTCCGGCAGATCCGCATCGGCGAGGGGTACGCGCTTCTGCATGAGCTGGCTCAAGCAGGGCGCGAGACGCTCCTCTGCTGTCGCGGCGAGCAGCAGATTGAGTACGACCGGAAAGGGCAATCCCTGAGGGTGGCCATCTGGATGAGGCGGCCGAATCCGGGAGAGGAGGAGGTGAAGGTGCTACTTCCGTCGCTGCTCGACGCCGATGATCGTGTCGTGTGCGGAGTGAACACCTTCCACGTCCTTGCTCGAGTCGACGCCGAGTCGTCAGCTGTCCCGTCTGCTCGGCCGGCCGTCTCCGAAGACCTTCGCCTCGCGGTACCTGCGCGGGTTGGCCTTCGTGAGGTCACACAGGCAGTCACGGAGTTCCGACTGCCCATCAGGCTTTTCAGCACCGCTCTTCGCTGCGGACGTGACGAGCATCGCGATTCCCCTGAAGCTGTCTGTCATCCCGAGGAGGCGAAGCGTGGCCACTTTCGGCACGACTCCGGCCACAGTTTCTGCACAGAGGGACGGGTCGACGATGCATCGCTCAAGAGGGCCTTTGTCGAGGCCAACGGCCCTCTCTACGACTCAGTGCTGAGCCTTTTCCATACGGAATGGCCGACGTCGAGACACGGCAAGGTGGTCAAGTTCAATGAAGTTCCCGATCCCGATGTGGAGAGGGGCAAGTGGTTCGCGTACCCGTACGGCAGCGGAAGGGGCATCGTCCTCGTAAACATGCCTGGCCTGGATACCATCTGGGACGGTCGCAGCATGGCGCCCCTGGCGGAACCGAGCGACGCCGGGGATGAGCCGGTAGGAGAAGGCAAGCAAGTGGTCGTAGATGGTTTCCTCCGGTACTACGCAGTGAGCGAAGGCGCGCTCCTCAGCTTCGCGTCTCCGAAGCAGAGCAGCGTTGACCTTGCAAAGAGGAAGGGACTGGACATGCAAGAAGCCTCGATTCTTCGGCTTCTAAGAAGGAGAATTGACCACATGCACCGCGCGAGTTTCGTCCGTGAAGGATACCGGCTGCTGCGGCAGGGCCGACCGCTGTCTGCGGAGGATGCCAGCTTCATTCTGGAGATATGCGCCCAGTCTCGTGAAGTCGCCGAGCTTCGTCTGCGGCGGCAGGACTACGCCATCGACACAAGATGGTTCACCGCGCAGTTCCTGGCGGACGCAAAGGGCTGGGGACTGCTGAAGCCTCTCCCTGGAACAAGCGACGCCTTCATCGTAGAAGACGTATCGACTCTCGTTGAGAAGGAGCCTGTCGCACCTGCCGAGGCTTCTCCCGATGATTCCGTTGAAGCCGGTGACTTCATCCGCTTGCACCGCCAAGCTGGTGAGCGTGGCATCGTGGACGCTCTGAAGCAGTTTGTGCGCGACGAAGTGTCGGCCGCCTTCCGACGCGGCATCTCACCGTACGCGCAGATGAAGTACTCCTCTCCGGATGGGATACTGCAGATCTCTGTCTTCCTGAATGCCAAGCTCCCGAATCCGCCGAACGAGGTCGGCACCGCGCAGAGCCTCACAGATGCCAGCGTGGCAAAGGACTCGGAGGATACGCTGGATGACGAAGGGGCGCCCGATGACGAAGCGCCACCCGATGACGAAGCGCCACCCGATGACGACGAAGTGGTGGAGGGGGAGGAAGACGATGACGTCGACGACGATGACGACTTCGACGATGCGGCCGCGGATGAGGCTCGTGATGCGAAGTCGCTATGCGCATTCCTGAGGGATCTTGCCCAGGTCTCGCTCTCGCAAGCATATCTGCATGAGCTCCTCGGGAGCCAGCTGCCACGCAGTACCCCAAGGACGGAGCTTCGGGTTCTCGACGCCATTTCAGAGCATTTTAAGAACGTGACGGATCATCTGAAGTCATCCCTTCAGATTGCGTTTCCATTGTTTGTTTCAAGTGCCGTAACCAAGGAAGGCGTTCTGTCTGGCCGAGGAGGACAAGAGCAGCATCAGCCCGTCCATCTCGCACTTTTGGAAGAAGAGATGCTGAAGGAGTACACGTCGGGAATAAGTGTTCGTCGAGTAGGACGGCACTTGTTCGTGATGAAGCCAGGGGCAAGGGAGAGGCGGACGGCCTTCTGGGCTTCGCTGGAGCTCTCTGAAGAGTCCGACTTGCAGCCGCTGTACGGCTCTTTCGCCGATCGTCTCACGAACGATGTCGTCGAGGTACACGGAATGGTGACGCTGACGTACTACTGTGTCGACGGACCTCCGGATGATCCGGACCTCGAGCGAGCTGTTGTGGACCACGTGCACAATGCCGTTGCCAAAAGCAATCGGACCATGCTGCTGCAGTCCCTGTATTACTCAAGGGTTCTTTCCCCCCTCTTGCTGCCGGAAGGTGCGGATGGAGAGGCGGATGCCGAGGAGGACGTCGCGGAAGAGGATGGCACGGAACTGGAGCCTTCCGAGCAAATGGCCAAGACGAACGAAGGCGTCGCGGCACCACCTGCAGCGGAGAGCAAAACGCAGCAAGCTTTGCTCGGCGCCGATGGAAGGGACGACACCTTCGTTTCTCCTTTCCTCTCCAAGGCGGTCTTCGCGAGGCAGTACAAGGTGTATTTCCGACTCACCCCGCGGTCGGCGATCTCCCGGTTCGCAAGGCACAACCGCCTGCAGCCGTTTTTGGTTTCCAAGACAGACGCGAGAGACGACGTGGCGTTCGTGTACATGGATTCACGCTGCACAGAGAAGACGGTCTACATCTTCACGCTCGAAGAATCGACGCAGTCCATCGTCATGAAGATCTTCGGAGCGGAGAAAGTCAGCCAAGAGGTTGTGGAGGAGATATCGGGCCTAATCGAAGGCTACCGAAATGAGCTCGTTGTGGACCACCTGGGCAGCCTGCTCCTGAGAAACCCCTCGTTCAACATGAATGATGACGACAAGTCCTTCCTAGCCACGATTAAGCAGAGCAAAGCATTCGGAGGGGGCATTCCACAGCCCGCGGCGAATGCTTCCAGATTTCTCTGGTATCTCAAGCAGAACATGCAGCAGAGCCGCAGCTTCGTGGAGATTGACGTCGGTGTCCACGCCAATGCTTCCGCTACGACTGAAATGAGGTTGATGTACAGCTCGCGGTCCTTCGCTGAACTTCCGGGCCCCGGCAAGTTCAAGTTGCTCAGCTCACAGACAGCCGCGGGCTCCAAGATAAAGCAGGATGCGGGCAACGGAATCGCCTGGCTCACCTTCTCTACCGGTGCGCCTGGCGAGACGG
>JAAMXY010000384.1:0-29718 GCA_019677205.1 Pinguiococcus pyrenoidosus | reverse complement strand
GTCGAGTTCGAGGTTCATGCGGTGGATCGACTGAGCAACAGATTCAAGCCATTGAAGATGTGAGGCGAAGCCTGAGATTCAGTCTCGTGATCTTCAGCCGTCCCAGATTCCTCACACGGCCGATCATTCGTGTTTGCTGCGGCAGGCCGGCCACGGAGGCCATTCTCAGCATCGACGATGACATCATCATCCGATGCGAGCACCTCAGCAGGGCTATGGAGGTTTGGGAGTCTGCCAAGGGCAGCCTGGTCGGCTTCAGCCCTCGCATGCACACGTGGGATAAGCAGACCAGGAGCTATCGCTACCGCAGCTGGTGGTATACCTACTGGAATGGCTACTATAGCATCATGCTGACCAAGTCGGCCTTTCTCCACCGCAAATATTTGGAGGCCTTTCACGGTGAGCCACAGCATGCGCCGGTGCCAAGTCATGGTGTCTTCCAGCGGAGTTCACAAGCTTTGCAAACTGCTTTACGTCTGCTATCTAGCCCTGCCCGCTTCGTTAGTCGACTATGTAGACGGGAACCGCAATTGCGAGGACATCCTCATGGCGTTCGTGGTGGCGAAGGAGAGCGGCGGAAAGCCTCCGCTCTGGGTCGGTGCACCTGCCATTGACGACGGCGACGGCGGGATAAGCAGCGGGTAAGCTGACCAGTGCTGCTGTGTTCTGCTTTCCAAGCGACGCTACGCTCGCACCGGTACAACCAGTCGCACTCAGCAAGTTCGCGCTCGCATCTCCTTCAGGACGACTCATTTTGACCACCGGAGCGAATGCATAAACATCTTCGCCAAGAGCGGCCACTTTCAGGGCATGCCGCTGGTCATCACGAAAGCCAAAGTAGTAGATGCAACACGGGAGTGGACCTGGGCGTCCTGACACGAGGCAGACTCCAAGCATCTTTGGGATGCCCCAGAAGGGCTCATCTTTAGCCTTAGACCAAAGCGTTTGGCCCAGTGCGACCTGCGACCTGCGACCTCCGACCTGCGACCTCCGACCTCCGACCTCCGACCTGCGACCATGCGTCCTGCCATCGCTCAGCGTCATCCGCCTTTATCGTCTCGCTGGCCCTGCTCCTGGTGCCTGCAGAAGGACACCACGGCGCTCCAGACCACGTCCTCGGCGTTGACGTACAGGACCCGATACTGCACGGGGAGGTACCGGAACGCGGCCCACTGGATCGGTGAGATCGTCAAAGACGTGGCCCAGGCACCCTTGAGGGTGTTCACCCACTCCGCTCTGCAATTCTCGAAGGAGCGGCCCTCCAACACACCCGTGAAGAGCAAGTAGGACGTAACGAAGATGGGGTCCAGGATCAGTTGGTCCACGATTACGTGACCGATGGCCCTTCTCGCCGCCCCAGCTCCTTTCGTGGGCAGCCTCCTCTCCAGAAAGCCGTAGGAGAAGTGCAGAATTGGCCCCGAGAACATCAGACCTTCCAAGGCAGCTGCCACGGTGCGGCGGACGTTGATGGGGGCTCTCTGCTTCTTCCCATCTTCCGCCTCGCTGTCCACGGTCTCCACGCTCTGGGCCAGCAGGTCTCCAAGGACGTCCATCACCGCGGTGGTGAGCGCCTTGGTGCGGAGCGGATTGCTGTGCAACACCATCTTGTAGCGCCGCCAGCCCTGCAGGACCATCATCGGCACCGAGCGGCCAGAGGCCTCTTGACCGCCGCAGCAAAGCAGCACAACGACCAGGCCGCATCGCCAGCGGGGCCACATCTCCGAGCCGCTCCCCGGATCCGCTCGCACGCTCGGACCCCAGCAAGCCTCTGCAGGGCCCTGCGGCAAATGCCGGGTGAAGACACAGAAGAGAGGGGCGTTTCTGAGACGCCAGAGCCCAAAGCCGGAATTTTGCAGCGACGTGCAACGTCAGCAACGGAAAAGGGGCCAATAAAAAGCGGAAATGGGCGAATTGTTCGGATTGCGCCGCAAAAGATGAAAGAGAGACGACGTCGCGGAAATCGCGGATGGACCCTGTGTGTCTTGCCAGCAGTGCTCGGGGTCGCGTGGGTGCTCACGCTGCCTGCCATCTCTTGGACCACTGGAGAGCTGCGGCCAAGAAGAACATTCCTGGATGAGAACGCCTTGCAGGCGGAGCGCAGGCCTTACGTAACCTTCCAAGGCCGCTTCAATGCAACACAGCCTTGGGTGCTGCCCCGTGAGACGTGCGGTGATTTCTTGGATGCTGCCACCGAAAAGCTGCTGTCGAGGAGCCTGCGAGCCTACGAACATCGGCTGGGAAACAACGATCCACCGGCGATCATCTACGGATTCCTTCGCGGAGCTGGCGGCTCAGATGCTCGAGATGCCACAGGGGTCGTGCTGGACTTCGGCAAGGGTTGCCAAGCCGCTCTTGGCAACTTGGCACTCGCGGCAGACTTCCTAGCGCACCTGCGTGAACAGCCGTGGCTGTCTCGGAACCTGCTGTACGCAGTCCACTGCTCCGGCGCGTCGTCGCTGCAAGCTTCGATGGAGCACTGGCTCGCGGCCATGAACGTGGCGGCGGGGCCTGCAGGCCTCGGCCAAGTGAGGGCGGCGATCGTGGTCAAGCATCTGAACCTTGCTGAGTGGCGTCGACGCCGGCTCCTCACGCTGGGTGGAAATGCTCTGCAGCCCAATATGGATCTCGTCAAACTGAGCCTGGAAGCTTTCGGACCGCAGCTAGCACTGGACTCGAGATGGTCTCTGCCAGCAACTGCGCTCGTCACGATCGGCCAAGGAATCAACGATGTGCTCTGCCAGCTTCAGCTTGTTGGCAACCAAGCTTCCCAGGCGTACATGACGCGCTTGAAGGGCCTTCTGGGCTATGCCGGAGCGATGTTGCACAGCAGAGGTGCCGACCATGCCCCATTCCTCTCCAGAGACGTTGACGCCGTGACCTTAGAGATCCTGTCGCCAAACAAGGGAGAAGCTCGGCAGGCAGCAAGAGGACAGTTTGAACAGCGCGTACAGTTTCTTCGATCCTTGGAGCTTTTCCTCCGGGACGCGTCCAACCTGGAAGAGAGTCTCCATCACGCATGTTTCTCGTATCTGCTCATGGGAGAAGGGCATTTTGTATCGATCGCATAGCAGAACTGGAAAGAGCGCAAGACAAAGTCCATCGCAGTTGCAGAGCACGGCCACATCTTATTGTATCTTGGGCCGCATTCGCGACGAAACTTATCATTGCAAAAAGAAAAGATCTCGTTGATTTCAAGGAGGCACGGCGCCTAGAAAAGTCCAGAACAGAGGCGTGGCGCACCATCCGAGGGCAAACTGCGGGATCCACCGAACTTTCATCATGTTCGCCCCGGAGACAATTCCCGCGATGACGCCAATGGATGGATCCAGCACGTTGCGAAGCGAGGTGCATAGCTGCAACGACCGGAAGCCCGAACCGAACATGACAAGCATCCGCGGCCTCAAGAACCGCAGCTGCAGCATCGAACTCGCCTGGTGGATCAAGGCTGCCGGACCGCTTCTGGCTTCCTCCTCCTCCTCATCTTGCGTCGTCAGCATCTCGCGGATCTCCGCTCGGGTCGTCCAGAAGAAAAGCAGCGTTTGGACCCAGGGCCGCAGCACCACGCGCAGACGAGAGCCATCTTCAATGCCGCAGATGGGTGCAAGGAGCATCTCCGCCGCGGGCAGCTGTCGCACGCTGTCGTCCAGCAGAACTCTCTTCCTGGGAGAGCGGTAGGAAGGCAGCACCTGGCACACCCAACGAAGGGGCCGTCGGCGGCAAATGTCCAACAGAAGGCGGTCCCGACGGCTGAGTCCCTCTCCGGCAAGGCTGTCGGGTGCTCCGTTCTCCGGATCTGCGTATCCGCCAGCGACGCCCATTGGCCTGGGCACGCTACTGGACACCAGGTGCAGGATAGGCATGAAAAATATGAGGTTGAAGCGGCGCATCTTGCCTGAACCTGCAGAAGAATCTTTCGTAGACGGCGTTCTGAGAGGGGCAGGGGTGTCAGCTGATCTGGCGGATGTTCAATGACGGTTCGATTCACTTTTCACATCAATCATCCAAAGCGTGAAAATTTCGTATATTTGACATATTGAATATTTTAGATATGGAAGATGAACCAATCAGAGCGCAAGATCTCCGATCTCCCGCCAAAATTCATCCGCAGATCGGACCCCCACTGGTTTCTTCTCTCATCTCTCTGTTCGCCTTCGCACCGCGCCGATGCAGTCTGCCCTCCGAGTCCCCAGGGCGCTTCTGCCGCTCCGACGAGCCTCGCGGCTCCTGAGAGCGCCCTCCAAGCAGGTACTCTCCGCACATTGGGGGGGGTCAAATCCTCAGAATTTCGCGGCGAATCCCTGAATTTCTCTCTCTCTGGGAAGGCGTCCTCGGTTGTAGTAAAGCCAGAGGATGAGCTGTACTCCCGAGCGATGTCCGTGATGCACTGGTCGACGGCGGTGAGTGCTTGTCTCTCTTGTCGCTGGAGAGATGTTTCGATGTCCGCGCGAAGTTCCCACCAGGGTTATGGATAGGGCGGCGTGCTAGCCTGCTTCGGCTTCGTTCAGGCGGCGATGAACACGAAGGATAAGAAGCTGAAAGGTGCGTCGACCAAAGTAAACTGAAGCGGACAGGTTTGGGTGGATTTCCACGCGAGAGGCCACTGAGAGAGGCGGTTCTAGGCACTTATATGCGCCTGCACAAGTCCTGGGGCCTCGTGGTGGCCGGCCTGGTGGTCCCTCGGATTCTCCTTCGCGTTGTGAGCAAGGTGCCGGCGCACCTGCCCGGCAACGCGCTGGAGAAGCTCGGCGGCACGCTGTCGCACCTGTACCTGTACGCCATGCTGGTCTTCATGCCGGCGAGCGGCATCGCCATGGGCTACTACGGTGGCAAGGGCCTGCCCTTCTTTGGCTACAAGATCCCCGGGGCCGGCCCGGAGCAGAAGAATGGGAGCATTGCCAAGAATGCGTACCTCAGCCACAAGAAGGTACTCAAGCTTGCCGCGTCGCCGTGCGAACAGTGCCTTGAAGGCGCTGGCCATGCGACTCAGCTACCCTTCTCCGCTACCAGCTTGGGCAGGTCTTCGAGTACTTTGTGCCCATTCACGTCGGTGCCGTGGGCTATCATCATCTCATCAAGGGCCACAACGCCTTGCGAAGTAAGTTTGCCGCGGTTCTCGTCGAGCAGCCAGGCTTGCTAATCGTGCTCTCCAGGGATCAATCCGTTCGCCCGCGCGAAGTAGTCGAGGGGTTCACAAAGGGCGTCCAATCGAAACCGAGACCGAAACCAAAACCAAAACCAAAATCGGAATCAGAACCACATCGGGTGACCGCGTCTTGCGCAACTCCAGCGAGGGGCTTGGGGACACGTCGGGAGATGATGTCGTGCGGTGAAGTCGCAGGCTAAGCGAGGTTTCGGATGACAGGCGAGGACCTGCACGGAGAGCAGTCGCGGTTTGTGAGGCTTGCCACCAAATGAGAGGATGCACTGCATGTCTGCTGTCGGATCTGCGCTGCCCGATGTCCGCTGCAAGGACCAGCGACAGCAAGGGAGTAGGTAGAATCACTTTATTTATAACAAGCAGTGTCCAACTTCGAGGGGGAACATATGCTTCGACCTTCATGTTGACCTCTCCAGAACTGTAGAATCATGGCAGAAAAGGAAGAGCTTCGCTCCGTGCCTGCACGTCATGAAAAGATGGAAAAACGGGGGGAAAGAGAAGAAAGCGCGTCAGACGAACTCGAGCGAGCAGCGAGGACCCATTCCACGGCCTTACCGAACGTTCCCTTGAACTCCAAAGCCTTGGACGCAATGAAGGCATCGCACACTGCCTGCTCCACCGAGGTCAAGCGTACGCTTTTTGATTGCTTGATCTCGCCGTAGACGGCCACCCTGTCGCCGTAGCGATCGGCGAAGTCCTGCCTGCTCTTCGGATTGTCGGTCGCCAGGAAGATCTTGGCAACCTTGCCTGTCTTCTGCTGATGCTCCTGGGTTCGCAGATCTATCCACTCAAAAAACTCCTCCGACGATGTGACGACATTCAGTCTGCCGTTCACTTTCGACTCCTGATCTGTCCGTCGCACATGCACAGCCACGGCGTTGGTCGTGATCTCATGCTCTGCGGTGAACGCATTGATTGCGCCTGCGAGCGCCTGCGCGGGCTTGAGCAGCGCGTACATCTGCGAGGACAGGTTGCTCCAGCTCACGCCCTTGGGTGGCTTGAAACGCAGGACGTCCGGAGCCTTCGGTTCCTTGTAGGTCGTCCAACCCCAGGGCATCAAGGTTGGCGTGAGGCGCATGTACTGCTCAATCACAACATTGAATCCGCCCCGCTTCGCCGGCTCCGAAGTCCCGCGAATCGCAAACGTCACTTCCTCCGAGAAGGGCTCAAACAATTCTAGGTAGTGTGCTGAGCAGAAGGCATCCTTCGGCCAGATGATGTGCAGCGGGCGCTCGACGACGAAGTGCGCGTAGTAGTACGCGCCAAGCATCTGACGGAGGCGATTTCCAAGGCCGGCCACCACTCGGATCTTGATCGCACCCGGCAGCGGTCGCTGCTGCAGCTCGTCAGCCGAACGCGCGTTCGCAGTGACTACGCCGGATTCGCCGCCGCCGTCATTTGCGCTGGCCACTGGCTCCGGGGCTGCCCTCTGCACTTCAGCTGGCGGCGGTGGCTGAGCAGCAGCCATCGGCGGCGGCGGCATGTCTGGCAGCGGCGGTGGAGGCAGCATCGGCTCTGGCCGCACTGCGGCCGGTTCTGGCTCAGCTCGAGGCCTCTCCTCGCTTTGCCCCAACGGCTCCGACGGGTCGGGCGGCGCCGATCTGAAGGCGGGCGGCGCTTCGGGAATCTCAGGGGGCCCCGGGGAAGGGAGCTGGGGAACGGGCGGCGGAGGACGCTCCTCTTCCACTTCGACTTGCATCCAATTTCCCGGCGGTGGCGGCGGCGGCGGCAGCGGCAGCGCATTGGCATCTCTCGAAGGGCCGTCCGCTTCCGGTGACGAGGGTGCTGGCGGCGGCGGGGGCGGCGGGGGCGGCGGGGGTGCTCCGGGAACGCCAGCTGCTCCAGTGCCTGCGTCCGCCTTCTGGCCGAGCACTTCGGGATGCTTGCCCGCGATGACGCTGATGGCATGCTTGAGCTCGTCCTCGCTGATGACGCCGTTGGCGTCGCCGTCCAGCAGCTGCACCACATCGGGGTAGGCGGCTCTCTTGCTGTCCTCCAGGTGCTTGGCCACCATGACGAGCTCGTCGGGGGTCACGCGGCCGTCCTCGTTGAGGTCGAAGTGCGTCGGGTCCACGGCGTCCACGTTGAGGTGTCCGTCGCTGGTAAAGAAGCTGGGCACGAGCGACACATTGGTGCCGCTGGTGACGAAGAAGGCGCCGTGCACGATGTAGGCCAGGAACATGGCCTGGCTCAGCACGAAGGCCATCAGCATCACCACACACACGCGGCTCCACAGCGCCCGCGACGACGGAGAACAGCCGCGGAACAGGTATCCAAAGGCGTCTCGGAACAAATCCGGCTGTTCCGACAGCCGACTGGCGAAGACTCGTCCGGTCGTTGCCTCCTCGTCCAGCGCTCGTAGGGTCCTGCTCGTCGGCGAGCCCAACGCCGGGTAGTCCGGCGCCATCGCGGCCTCGTCGCCGGGCTTGTAGCCATGCCTGTGGCCTGTTGGCGGGGCAGTGAGCACCGCTCCGCCCTGAGAGCCGCCCTCCGGCGTCTCCTGCGGCAGGAACCTGGCCGGGATGCCCGGCGTCCTTGTCTGGGCGGACTTCCGGGGCTTGTTGCGCACTGGCATGTGTCCGGCGGCTCTCCTTCTCTCTCTCTCGCGACGCCGTCGAAAACGCTTCTTTAGGAAAAAAGCGGGCGTTCAGTCAAGCGGATAACATTTCCAGTATTTTGAAATTATGTTCTACGGAAAAGTGGCGGCTAGCAGAAGCTTTGCTACGGCGTGATTGCGTGATATGTCTTCGAGACCTCGAGACTTCAGCGCAACATCCTGATTGTTTGGATGCGGGGTGTCGCGCGAGGGCGAGATGGGTTTGCAAAGACGGTGATGTGACATGGAAAAGGTGCAAGGACGCAAGGACGCAAGGATGCAAGGGTGCAAGGACGCAAGGATGCAAGGGTGCAAGGATGCAAAGGACGAGGACAACAACATGGAGATCACCCCACAGCTAGAAGCCGTTTCTGCGGCAGCTCTGTCGCAGTCCGGCGCGCGTAAAGCTAGAGCCCCGCCTTAGGCATGTAAAGCATCTCTCCCCCCTTTTCCCGCACCGGATGAATCCAGAACTACGCTTCGTCGCTACGCAAGATGGCCACACCAGCGCACGCTCAGCGGGTACACCCTCGCTCCGCAGAGGCAGGGCACAGCCCAGTGCAGCACCACACGATACTGCACTGCAGCGCACCACCACGCTTTGCAGCCGAGGTCCCGATCCACAAGCGTTGCACGCATGCCTCCATGCTTGCATGTCCACCACCTACTTGATCCTTCTTCTTCCTCCGTCGCTGAGGCAGAGCGGGCACAAGGCTGTGCCCGCTCTGCCCTCCGCGGAGACCGGAGAAGGGCTTCCCTTACGCGTGAGCAGTGGGACCGACGTGCCAGGCGCGGATGGCGCCATCGGTGTATCCGCTATAGAGAACCGAGCCGTCGTGGCTCCACGCCAAGCACGTGCAGAAGGGGGGGTTCGGCGCCTTGAAGATGTCGTCCTCCGGGATGAGCTCGCCCACGATCGCCTTCGATTCCAGGTCCCAAATGATGATGTTGGCGCTGGTGGCCGCGCACAGCCAGTATCGGTTGGGAGAAAAAACAAGGGAGTGGATGATGTCGCCGGCCTCGAGGTTGTAGAGCCGCTTGCCCTCGTCCAACGCCCAGAGGATGGCCGTGCCGTCCTTGCCGCCGGAGGCGCAGAGCGTGCCGTCCGGGGACACCGTGACTGTGTTCAGGTAGCCGGTGTGGCCTTCGAGGTTGCAGTGCAGCCTGCAGTTGCTCAGCGCCCACACCTTGACCAGCGAGTCCCATCCGCAGCTGACCACCATGGGCATGTCCTCGGCGAAGGTGACGCAGGACACCCACTCCGTGTGGCCGTCCTCCTGGATCACGTACTTGCACTCTCCGAGCGTGTTCCACAGCTTGATGGTCTTGTCTCGGGACGCGGACACGATCTGGCGGTTATCCTGCGCGGCGCCGGAGCATCCACCGTCAGCTACTCCGGAAGCTTCGTAACGTCTTGGCGAAGGGCGCAGCCCGTGGCCCCTCTCCTGTGTTTCCTTCCTTTTGCCTCCTTCCGACTTTTCTGCCTCACTGCCTTCTAGAGCCCAAAGGGTGCTTGAGAAACGCAAGGAGGTACCTGGGAGAACGCCACGCTGAGCACATCCTTCGTGTGCCCCACGAACGTACGGGTAGTGACGCCCGTCTCGATCTCCCACAGACGCAGCGTGGCGTCCCAGGAGCCCGTGAGCGCGAACTGGCCGTCGTAGGAGATCACCACGTCGCTCACGAAGTGGCTGTGGCCGGTGAGGCTGCGGCGCGGGTAGCCGTACTGCTCCTCGGAGCCCACGATCTCCCACACCAGGACGCTCTTGTCGCGACTGGAGCTGAGGATCATGTTGGGCGACGCCTTGCAGGTCGCGATGGCGGTGACCCAGTCGCCGTGCCCGTGGAGCGTGCCTCGTTGCGTCAACGCTTCCGCCATGGTCGCACGTGGGGTACAAAAAGCCGCTCTCCGTCCACCGACGCACCGGGAGGCCGCGGAGATGGACGGCTGACGGCGGTCCGCCACTCCAGATCCCGCCCGGCTTTGGGGACAGACGGACAGACATCCGGCGCGGAAGGTGGAGTCGAGCAGCTTCAGCTGCGGCGGGACAGACGGACGCCAGAGGATTGGCCCGCGAGCGAAACCCCGGAAGTCGCCGCATGGATACAAACCAGTAGCGATTCAACCTGTTTCCACGAAAGTATCTTTCTCCAAAACGTTATGTTTGTGGAGAAACTAAGGTCAGATTATACTGGAAGGGTAACGCCCATCGGGAAGTCCGCGCCGAATGCCGCCGCGGTCGGATCTTCCGAAGTTTCACAGCACTTCTGATGGGAGGTGTCCTGTCCGCCATCCAAATGAACGCCGCCGAGTACGCCAGCTACCTCACCCGCGGCATCCCGCAGCCCGTGGATGTCGCTCTGGTGGGCTGCGGCTGCCCCAAGCGCGGCATGGGCTGGTACCACCTCGTGCAGCTGCTGGAGATGCCGGAGGCCAACGTCACCGCCGTGGTGGAGCCGTGGTACCTCGGCGCCGGCAAGGAGGCGCCCGGCGCGGACAAGTTCATGGAGATGAAGGCGGACCTGGAGAGCAGGGGAGTGGCCTTCTACGCCAGTGTGACCGACATGCCGGCCGTGGCGGCCGGAGGCAAGCTGTGCGTGTTGATCGCGGGCCGCACGGCGGACAACCCGCGCTTCTTCAAGGAGTGCATCGACAAGGGCGCCACGCACATCTACCTGGAGAAGCCCGGCGCGCCCACCGTGCAGGAGCTGGAAACGATGAAGCAGCAGGCGAGCGAGGCCGGCGTCGGCGTCTTCCTCGGCTACAACAAGAACGTCACCAAGTACGTGACGCTGGCCCGCGAGTTCGAGGCCAAGACGCCCGGCGCGGAGACCACGTTCATCCACAACAATGCGTACAAGCCCGAGGAGCTGCCGGAATGCTTCTCCCGCAACCGCGAAGGCATGCTCAAGAACATGGCCGTGCACGAGCTGGCGCTGCTGGTCACCTACTACGGCGTCTCCTGCGACAACGTGGAGTCCGTGGCGCCCATCCCGGAGGACTGCACGCTTCAGACGCTCGGCGACTTCACCGACTTCTCCAAGGTGGCCTTTACTGTCACGACCAAGGACGGGAAGAGCGTCACCGTCAAGGCCGACCGCTGCGGAGGATCCAACTCCATTGCCATCGTCAAGGTGGACGGAGAGGAGGTCTTCAGCTCCGTGACGCCGGATGATGAGCTCAAGGCGAGGGTGGAGGAGCAGCAGAAGGCGGACCCGGAGATGATGCCCTACTTCTTCCTGCAGTCGGACGACTACCTCACGCTCAAGAGCCGGGTGCTGAAGAACGTGGCGACCGGCCTGCCCGCCGAGGGCATCGCCACCATCGACATCGCGGTCGAGACCATCAAGGTTGCCGAGATGTTCAACGAGCAGATCAGGGCGGCCCTAGCCTAGGAACCTACTACAGAGAATCTGGGCCAGGAAGACCGTTTCAACAGAGGGTTTCAGCAAGAACGTTCCTTTTCTCGGCCACCACCTCGACTGCGCGGAGTATCGCAGCATTGCCTTCACTGCGCCCACTGTTCGCTTTGCATCGACAGGCGCGGGATGCTCCGTAGCAGAGGCAGAACGGCCCCTCGCGTCTCAGAATGTCTAGCCCGAACCGCCAAATCTGGCCCCGGAATCGCCGTCATCGCAGGTCCGGTCGATATCCTCGCTTTCCTTCTTCCCGTCTGTCCCGAAAAACCAAAATCGAAAAATCGATTACTTCTACGGATCCGAGTCGCACAGGCCATGCAAAACTTACGTTACTTCCTTGGTAGTCACGTGTTCATTGGACGAAGAGGAAGAAAAGGAAGACATTTCTAAATAAAAAAATGTCAGGCTGCAGAGGTCAATCATATGACGGAAGGACTAGCCGTTGATGTCGCTCCTTCACCCTATCTCGGATATGCCTGCTGGGGTGTTCCGGTAGGGTGGCGGGATTTCGGCGGCCTAGAGCCTTCGAGTATGCTGCTTTCTGCTGCTTCTATCCCGACGAATACTCCTCTTCAGGTGCTACTTCTGCGACTTCTTCTGCTTTTTCAAGACAGAGTGTGACAGGAGAATGACGAAAGCTGTTCATTTATCCAAGCTGTATCTCAATCACAAATCCATTCAATGCTGTCATCAACGTTGCCTTCACCTTGTCAGCCAATGATATGCGAAGTGCGATCATCAATGCATTGGGCGTACCTACTAAACAAGCGTTCTACATCCGCAGAAGAGTGATGACACACCATCATTTGAAACACGAGCCTTCCAATACGTAGAAAGTCCTGGCGATTCTCCAAGAAGAATCGAAGACGTACCTGGTCTTGACGGGAATGATACTCTGTGCTTCTCTCATTCTCGATCCGCTGTACTGTCTCTACGCCGTGGGCCGCGGCTCGAAAACGAGCACACTCTTCATCGCTAGGCAAGTCGGCATCGGGCTCGTCGCGTCGGCCTTCGGGAGGGCTTCTCGCGTCGGCCTTCGGGCGAGCTCCTCGCTTCGCTGCTGGCGGGCTCCTCGTTTCACTGCTGGCGGGCTGCTCGCTGCGCTGCGGGCGGGCTCCTCGCTTCGGGCTCCTTGCTGCGCTTCGGGCGGGCTCCTGGCTGCGCTTCGGGCGGGCTCCTCGCTGCGCTTCGGGCGGGCTTCTTGCTGCGCTGCTGGCGGGCTCCTTGCTGCGCTTCGGTGGGTGGACTCCTCGACGGAGTAGCACGACTCTTGTTTGTGGTTCGCTCCAGCAAAACTTCAGCGTCATCGTTGATTGTTGGGGTGACTGCCACAACGTATACGCCGAGTCGCTCTGTGTACGGGCTACTGTTGATCAGTTGCTCAGCGAACCACGACTGGCGACCCAGCAAGCTTTCAAGAGCATCGTTGGTTGGCGGCGCATCGAACAATGGATGGCTCTCCGACCAGTCTGGCTCAAAGAGAAGGTCAGGGCTTTCCACCTGCATTTTCCTATCAGATCAAAAGCGTCGCTGACAGATGCTCCTCGCTGCAGGCGATACCTTCGCAGGAGAAAGCTCAATATGAGTACAGCGCTTCGTGTTCACGGCATCACCCAGGAGACGCCGGGACCGAAAGCAACATGGAGACTTTGCTCCGAAGACAAAGAGCGTCTCCTAAGGCAGCTAGAAATGCAGATCAGGTAGAATACAAGAAATCGGACGATTTGGTAAACCTGACTGTCCCTGCACCCCGCTCGCAAACTCCACAACCGCAGCTGGGAGCTGCCGTTGCTTGCTGACCGAGCGGAATCGTTTGCCGGCGTCACCAGTCCTTGTCACGCATCTGGACCAACGTCAAGGACACGCAGCGGCGCCGTGCGGCGTCTGCGCGGAGCCTCTTGGAGGGGCCGTTTCCTTGCCGTTTCGTCTTCCGCCCAATCTCGCCAATGAAGCGTGACCTGGATTAGGGTTCGCGCTACCAACGTAACCCACTCAGCGAACACCACCCCCGATTGGTGGCATCGTCCACAAGTCCTTGTGACGCCATGGCACAGCTCCAGCTGCCGCCGCGGCCGACCCCTCGCGACGACATCCTTTCGCGCCAAAATCAGTCATTTGAAGAAGCGGAGCTCTGCGCTCCTCTCCGCGGCGCCGCCAATTCCGGCCAACCCTTCCGCCCAGCACCCTGTTCCGTCTCGGGCCCTTTGGCGGCGGAAGCGCGGTGCGAATGCCCTTCTGAGGCGCGAACGACGCGTTCGAAGTCCGCCGCCGCCATGTCCCACGCGTTGGCACTGCTGTGCCTGAGCCTGCACATTGTGCCCACGCCGGGCGTGGCCGACCTCGCGGCCTTCTATGCCAACTGGGACGCGCCCGCGACGAACTGGAGGCCGGAGAGCCACCAGTGGCGCGATGCGGAGCGCGTTGTCCCCGGCGCACAAGACGTGTCGAGCAGACGAGTCCTGCAGTCCGAGTCGCTCGCGCCCTCCGTGGAGCCCACCATGATGGGTAGGCAGCTGCCTGGATGTGGAAGAGGCGCGCGGAAGCTCCTGACCCCTCTCTTTTTGGCAGATGACACCCTGGTGCCTACGGTCGAGCCCACCATGGCCGACGTTGAAGGCCAACCGAGCTTGGAGCCCACCCTCGGCCCGTCCACGCCGCCCACCGTGGCCACCCCGGCGCCGTCGGAGGCGCCCTCGGCGGTCCCCACCGACGGCGCAATAGAGATCATCGTGCTGTCGGGGACCACCAGTGTAAACTTCGCCACGCTGCCCGACGCCAGCAGGAGGCGTCGCCGGCTGCAGAGCACCGGCTCGGCCTTGGGCGACTTTCAGCTGGTGTTGGACGAGAGCACCTGCGAGTCCGCGGGCATTCCCCAGGAGCGGTGCGACATCGACAGCCAGCTGCAGGAGATGGGCGCCGGCAGCCAGGTGGCGTCCAGCCTGTACGAGTACGACTACGCCATCTCGGTGGAGACCACCGACGAGGCGCTGGAGGACCTGGACGTCAACACCACGTCGAGCGAGGCGGCGGCCGACATCCTAGAGGCCCGCCTGCAGAACGCCAAGCAGACCACCGGTGGCAGCCTCTTCGAGGCCACCCTGAGAGACACGCTGCTGCAGCGCGTGGCGCAAGCCGAGGCGCAAGGAGAGACCTTCGCGGGCTTCGCGAGTGAGAGCGCCGCGTCCTCAGAGTTTGATGACACCTTCACGCTAGAGTCCGCGGTCGTCACCTCCGAGGTGACCACCGCCACGCCGACGCCAAGCCCGACGCCGGGTGGTGCAGGCGGCGGCGGCGGCGGCGGCGGCGGCGGCGGCGGCGGCCTGTTTGGCTTGGATCCCATCATTGCGTATGCGGCGATTGGCGCCGTTGCGGCGATCCTCGTCGGGATCTGTGCATACTGCTGCTACCGGCGGCGCCGCCGGAGCCCGAGGAACAAGCTGCCGCTGTTCATTCGCCGGACGATCACCCGAGAAGGGTATCGCAGCGAGGAGAAGAGCGGGCCCGGGCACCGCCAGAACAGCAGCGCTCGCTTCTCGTGGCAGACGGTCAACATGAAGGACCTGTTCGGCACGGAGGCCAGCCGACGAGGATCCACGTCGCGCCGCAGCTCGCTTGCTTCGAGAGCGGAGGAACTGCCGGAGACGCACATGAAGCACTACGACGAGCAATCGAAGGGCATCGCGCCGTGGCCGGAGCCGGATTTCCTCACTGGGGCGGCGCCGAGTGGCGACCGTGGAACTTCTCCCATGGCAACGTCTTCCGTGGACGACTCGTCGATCGCGGTCGAGATCGTCGGCGGCGACGTCGCGCCATCCAAGCCCACTAAGGTACAGAAGTCCATGACCGCTCCGGGCCACGGCTCGCAGGCCGCCAGCCCGGGCTTCAAATCCTTCGAGCGAATAAAGCAGGTGGCGAAAGTTGCTTTCCCCTTCATGCCTAGCTAGTCCGCTTGTGCCCAATTGAGACCTGACGTTTGGACCTGGCTATGTTTTGCAGGAATTCCACAAGAGGGATGAGGTGGGCTCCAAGGAGGCGGCGTCGCCGATCACGCGCCTGGTGCGCGAGCGCAGCTCCAAGAGAGGAGTAAAACTTCAGCCGTCGTCCCGCGCAAGCAGTGGAAGGGAAGAGGCGATCGGCACGGGCACTTTTAGCGACCTTCTAGAGTACAACTCCACCGACGAGGGGTCGTCACGCCCCGATTCGAGAGAAGTCAAGGTGGAAGCCGCGGACGAGGAGAAGCCGAGCCTGCTGCATCACAGCACGAACTCTTTCCAGCTGTGATGTGGTGCACTCGACGCTTGATTGATGATCAGTCTGATGGATTGGAGACTGCCAGCGTATGAAACGTTTTGGATTTGGCATTGCTTTTGGCGTTGCTTTTGCGTTTCTTTTGCGTTGCTACTGCACTGAATTTTGCGTTGCGTTTGCATTGCTTTTATTTTGCGTTGCTTTGGCATTGCTATTGCGTGGTTTTGCTTGGTTTCGCTTCCTTACATCTCAGGATCACTTCAAACCTGAAGCTCCAAGCCGTGCTTTGCACCGACGTCGCTGTCCGCCGTCATGAGAAGCATTGGCTGAACTGATGCCATCCCCTTCGCCATTTCAGTTGTCAGGTTCCTGCCAAGAGGACATCAGGGGCTCACGAACACGAGTCTCTCCAGACCCGTCCGGAGGATCTCGTGTTGATGATGCTGAGACGTGATCGAACAAGCTGGCAGCGTCAGTTGCCCGGGCCGGAGCGGAATGAGCTCCATGGGCAGCTTCACCGTCTCGGACGGGCCCACCACGAGGCTGTACACCGACCTGCCACTGAAAATGAAGGTCTCCGCGTCGTCAACTTCGTGAGTCACGCGCAACACCTGCGGTCTTGTCGTGCAATTCCGAATAATCCACGTGGCATCGAACGGCTGGTGCACCCGCACCGACGCCGGAACCTGCAGAAACGCATGGAACGGCGGGTCGAAGACCTTGATGCTCGGCACCTCCAAGTACATCTCGCACAGCATGCTCAGCAGGGCCGTGCCGTTGTTGGCCGCAGCAGCTGCTGCCGAGCTCTCCAGGGGCCTCTCCCGCCCCTTGCTCGAGCTCGGCCCGGCGGCGATGGCATTTAGGTTGGAAGCCCACTGCATGCTTTCGAACAGCTCGTGCTGCGCCGATGCAGCCTCCTTCGTGCTCCAGAGCACCCGGATGTGTCCCAGCTCCACGAGGCCGTCCAGACTGGTCTCGTGCTTGCGCCGGAGGGGCAACGTCGTGCCGACTTGAAGCTCATCTTCCGGATTCATGATCAGCGGCGATCTCGATATTCCAATCGCGTTGGCTTCCAGATGCGCGGGGTCGTCGAGAGGGAAGAGCACCTTGACCGGCACGTTCAGATCCAGAGGCTCGAGGAGCACCTTGTGGACCGCTATCGACACTCCGGACACGGAGGAGATCGTCGCCTTCACATCCACGTCCTCGCTCGCCGCGTACGAGGCGCCGTCCTCGTCATTCATAGAGCAGAGGATGCCAGCTCCGGGGCTGAGCTGCAGCTCCGCTTTCAGAGCCGCGCGCGGCCGCAGCTTCATGGTCAAGGTGGCGGTCACGCGCTGCTTGGGCGTCTTCAGGTAGCTCACCATGATGGAGAGGCTTCGCTCCACTTCGTCCGGCAAGCGCACGTACAGTTCCATGTCCTCCTGCTCCTCCATCATCAGATCCCGCATCGGAAGAGGGTCCACCATGTGCGCAGCCTTGGGGTCTCCATCCGGCACGCCAGCTTGCTCCATTTCAAAGATGGACTGCGTCGAGCTGCTTGAAGCCGTCCGACAGCTCCGCAGCCGCAGGGTGCTGCTCTCATTCTCTCTCGTCCAGAACACTGGCGCACTGTCTTGGCCGCTCGCAGGATGCAGCGCGGGATACAACGCTGCTGTCACCAGGGGCTCGAGCACCTGGTCTCCGTTCGACTCCACGCGGAACTGCACTCGGTAAGGACATCCCACCACCGGCCGCAGCTCCAGAGGATCGCTGGGCGCCAGCCGCTGCCGGGACGTGGCCAGCGACGCGTGATCCCGGGCCATCTCCTCGACGAGAGGGACGACGGTGGCGAGCGGCTCCGGCTCTATAATCTTCATGACAGGATACCCCGTGAGACGCATCGGGTTCAGCTCCCGGGCGCCGGAGTGCTCATCATCCATGATGGGACGGACGGGGGTGAACATGCCATGCATGTATCGCCGCTCTCCCTCGTCAAACGCGCGCTCGATCAAGGTTGACTCCACGTTGAACATTCCCATTCCCGCACCCCCATCCGCGACCTCAAAGGTCAGGCTCACGCTCTTCAGGTAGAAGTCCCCCAGCACTTCGAAGATCTCGGGAATGTGCAGGGACAGCTCGAATGTCCGAATGCCATCTGGCTCGAACAGCAGATTCCCGTCAAAGAGCTGGTCAAGAGCGCCGCCGTCGCTCTGCTCGTCGCTCTTGGCGGAGACAAAAGGGAAGCGCTTCCTCTGGGCGCGCATGCCCGCCATCATGTCCTCGTCGATCTTGCGCAGATTCACCGCTATTCGCTCCTCTGGCGTGGAAGAGTTGTCCTCGATCGTCGCTCCGACAAACGGCGTGGAGAACAACAGCCTCACCGACCTCGCATAGAGGCTGATGGGGAAGCGGCTGATGATCCTCAGCGTCACCTTGACGTCATTGCCGGTCTCGATGCGCTCGGTCTGGAAGCGGGCGGCAAACTGGAAGAGAATGACATCTGGCCCGGTGGACAGCATCCTCCTCAGTGCCGTGCCGCTTCGCTGCAGATTCTCAAAGAAGCCAGGCCCGCTCTGCATGCCTTCCCCCAAGCTCTGCACAAGGGCTTCGGTGATTTGCTCCCCCCTTCCTTCCAACAGGTTGGTGACGATCGTGGCCGCTGCTTCTCGTTGGCTCCTGGACACCGCCTTCGCCCGCACCAGGCGAAAGTCGCAGAGGTTGATGCAGGCGTCCAGGGCTTGGCCGGCGAGGCCCGCAAGGAAGGCTGCCCTCACGAGGAGAAGCAGTGCCTTTGCGCTCAGCGCCTCGAAGCCATCTGCGCAGATGGCGTCCACGCCTGCGCGGATCTCCAAGACGGCCTGGTCATACTGCTCGTCGAGAAAGAGCTGCCTTCCGCAGAAGAACTTCAGCTGCCCCAGCACTCTGCGGTTGTCGTCCGGATTCAGCTTGATAGCCCTCTGAATCAGCTCCCTCGCAGAATGCGCATGAGGGTGCGCACTCTCGAAGCTGAGGTCCCGATGGAAGAACCACTCGCGGATCAAGCCATCGCGCACCTCCTCGAGCTTGGGACTGACGCCCTGGCCAAGGCGCCGGGACGACGTGGTGGAGGTGGGGATCGGACTATTCATCAGGTCCAGCACGTCTTCCTCCTCGTCGCTGGCAACGAGGCGGGCATCCTCGCCAAAGTAAATGGCGTCGTCCTCTTCGAATCCCTTCGGCACGTCGGGCATGGGGATCTCCAGCTTCTGCACGCCCGAGGTTTCCCCGAAACTTACGCGACGCGCGAGGTGGCTCCGCATGAACTGGTCCTTGGCTTTCAGGTAGGCATCGTGCCTGCGGATGCAAGCCATTGCCGCCGCATGCGTGTACGTAAAGATCATGGAGTGGGGACCACTTCGGGAGGCGACCATTTCCGCAAAGCAGAGGTTCTGCCGCATCACCCACTCCTCGTGCTTCCAGGGCGCGTAGCCCACGTCCTGCGGCTTCCGAAAGTTCCGCAGGTTGCGCTTGAAGTGCCGCTCGGCCTCGTCAACGTTGCCTTCCCGCAGGTACACGAAGCAGAGCTTCACCGTGAGCGCTTCCGCCAGCGCCTTGACCTTCCACAGCCAGTCGCCGCTCCGCGGACAGTCGCTCACGCACGCGTCGTACGCGCTCAGGTAGTACCTCGTGAGCTTCTCGACGTTGTTCTGGAAGTCGTAGAAGAAGGCCACCTTGGTGAAGTACCGCGCCGACAAGACGCCGTTCACGTCCGGGGGAAGCCCGGCCCGGGAGGCCGACTTCTCGTAGGCCTTCACGCGGCGCTCGGCTCGTAAGTAGTAGCCCAAGGCCTCCGAGCGCAGCGAGCTGAAGAACTTGCGGAACGACGCCTGCATCTGCACCACATCGGAGATCGAGAGGACCGTCACGTTCCGCAGGTCCACGCCCAAGGCCTTCTTCAGCTGCGCCACCTTCTCCTGCGTGTCCGCGTCGCCGTCCAGCGCCTGCTGCGCCGTGCGGCGCGCCTGCTGCTCCAGCGTGCCGTCCTCGCCCTCTGCGCGGCCGATGAGGAGCACCAAAACTCGGCCGTCGCGGCTGGCCATCGCTCTCCTCACGTCGTCCAAGCGGCCCTCCAGGTCCCGCTGGAGGCTCTTCCACTCCGCCGCGGGCGCCCCGGGCCGAAACTCCGCCACCAGCACCGCCAAGGCAGGCACGTCCTGGAAGTGCTTCCGGAAGAAGTTGCGCTTCAAAATGGCCACGGGGCGGTAGCTCTTCACGGGGCGCCCGTCATGATGTCGTTTGCGAGAGGCGCCGTCCGCCTCTTCTTCCGCGCTCTTTCCCACCGCGGCCGCCGCCGCGGCCTCCGCCGTATCGACCGCTACCGGGAAGCCCTTTTTCACGGGGAAAGCGACGTTGGCGGCCTTGTACTGCACGTTAACGGGCGGCTCGGAAGTGGCGTCCAGCGTAGAAAGCGCGCGCAGCACCGCTTGCACGGCCGAGGCGGACGTGGACGTGGGCGTCGTCACGAAGACCTGGGGCCTCGGAGGGATGCGCAGCTCCGAGGGGTAGTGCTCCATCTTGTGCGGCGGCGCAACGCGCGCGTTTCCGCGGGTGGCGCAAAACCTCGTGGATACTGCGGCTCTTCTACAGCAAGACAAGCGAAGTTGGGGAAAAGGCGGACAAGAGATCTTCGCAGACACACGCGGAATCTCCGTAGTTGCACCCCCTGCGTCCAAGTCAGTGGATTTTCCATGGACAGATTCATGCCGGGGTGAAACCCCGAACTTTGCGCCGCGCAACTCGCGAGAGGGTGTGGGAGAGACGCCAGATGCGCGGAATTTCGCTGCTTTGCGTCGCTGCGCTGCCTCTCGCGGTCGCGCTGGGGCCCGGGGTGCGGCCGCGGCTGAAGATGGCCACCACGCTGCAGCCGGAGAGGCGCTCCACGCGCAGCATCAGTTTTGCAGTTGGGCGTTCGAGTAAATGGGTGGTCTCTGGCGGCGTCGCCAGCGCTCTTTTGGTGCGCAGGGACATTGCGACGCTAAGTTTTGTGCTGGGTGCTGTTTTCAATGGGTTGCTATCCAAAGTACGCGCAAACGGAGGCATTTTACGGCGTTTTCGCGGCGTTCACACGCGTTTCTCTTAGGTTTTGAAGAGAGTCTTTAACCAGAAAAGACCCGACGGCGCCAAACAGAGTGACCCGGGCATGCCATCCAGCCATGCGCAGTCCCTGTTCTTCATCGGCGTGTACGCGATGCTGGCGCTGGGCTCTTCCGTGTCACTTCAAGCGCCCATCCTGGCCTATGTGCTGTACACCTCTGTGTGGCGGGCGTCGGTGGGCTACCACACGTTCGCCCAGGTGCTGGTGGGGGCCATCTTCGGCACGTGCGCTTCCGTCGCGTGGTTTTGGGCCAGTCGCGCGGCCATTCACGACGTGTTGAAGTTGTTCGTCCCGGAGACTCTCCCGTGGCCTCTGGTGATCTCTGTTGGCGCAGTGGGGCTCCTCTCGGTTGGGAAGCTTGGGAGCAAGGTGAAAGCGCTGCAAGAGTGGCGCCAGCAAAAATCAGACCTTGGTAACGACAGAGGCAAAGATAAGGAAGCTTGATGCGCAGACAATCGACATTCGACATGAGCGTCGACATCGACATCCAACACGAGCGTCGACAGCAGCGTCGACAGCAGCGTCGACACCGGGATTGCGACATCGTCGACCATCACTTCAGATTCGGACGAGCGACGTGAGTCGGACGAGCGACGTGAGGCAATGGGAGGGAAATTTCGCTTGCAAGCTCAACCGGAAGGATAGGAACCCAGGATCTCACGGAGACACACGGTCGCGAAGCTTCCCGGAGGCAGCTCGAAGGAGAACGCGAGGCCTCGAGAACCGGGAGGATCGTCCAAGCGCATGGCTCTTGGTTGGCAGACGAGCTTGCGATAGCCACCTCGTAGGCGCCCGGATACCAATCGATGACCCGACTCAAGTATCGACGTTGTGCCATGGTCTCTCAGAATCCTCCGCATGAACTCGCCCACCTCGTTTTCGGGCATCTGCACATTCGCACCGACAAGCGGCAAGCAAACCCGGGAGAGCGCGGACGGCTTCTCGCCCGAAGAGTTGATTGCTGCGCAGCGCTCCGTCGTGAGCACCTCCACGCTCCGCTCGTCATCCTCGGAGGCAAGAAGATCTCCGGGAAGGCACTCGTCCGGACACAGCTCTATCCTCTTCGTCGCGGCGAGATTGAACACGAGACTCTGGTAGGCGTGGATGTAGAAGGTGGCGGCATCGTGGCCCAGTGCCCCAAAGGCCGCTGCTAGATCGGCGACCCCATGCCTCTGAACGCCCTTGAGCAGAGCGCGCTCCTTGTGGCAGTGCTGCGGCAAGAATCTCAGGGCACCTTCGACATCTCGCTTCTTCACCCACAGGGCGCGTCCAAAATCCTCTTCCGAAGAGGAGTCCTTCCCATCTTCCCGCGCCTTTCCATTCCCCTTGGTATACGCATAGCCTTCGACGTCCTGACAGGCTCGATCCGAGAGGCCGAGCTGCCCACACAGGATCAGATCCACCGCCCGTAGCAGGTCTCCCTGGCACAGCGCCCGACCAATGAAGCATGTCTGCACCGGATTCTGGCGCCCCGAGCGCGCGGCACAATCGGGACTCGCGCAGGTCGGTACGCCCACCCGCTGCGTTCCGAAATAGTTGACGAATCCATGAGCGGCAACGTCGTTCGCCCGCCTCGAAAGCTCCCCAAAATGCTTCGCCGCGCAGGCCGGGTCGTCGGGATGGACAACTATCCGAAATGCGTTCCCCGAGTTCTGCCCTCGCGACAGCGCCTTCTCTACCCACTCGGGGTGATCGACTAAGACGCTGGCGCCTTCGATGGCCGGCGGCGCTCCCCTGCGCCCAACGCGCACCAGCTGCCGTGCCAGTTGCAAAGCGTTCTTGGCAGGCAGCCGCACCGTCATGTACTGATAGGTCACCGCCGCTTTGTCCTTCACGCCGGCAGCGTCAAACTGAGAAGAGTGTATGCGCAGTGCCTCTGCCAAAACCTGCACCGCCCGCGTCGCCTCCACATTCCGCTTGCGCATGCAGAATCGCAGCACGCAGCAGCTCTTCTTGCCTGGCGCTTGGGATCTTTGTCGCACATGCCGCTTCCACGAGCACCGAATCACCGAGCTTTCGTTCCCGCTCTCCGAGGCGCTCACAAAGCTTGTCTCCAGGCGTTTGTCCAGCTTGGCAAGCAACCGATGTATGTCCCGTCTCGCAGCCTTGTCAAGGCCGTCGGCAGCAAGGGGCAGCTCCGCCGCAGCACGCGGGTCCTCCTCGGGTCCTTCGGCCCTCATGACGGCCAGGTTGACCACGGGCAGAAGCCCAAAAAGCCTGCGCAACTCGGCCACTTCCGCGGCCACCGTGGCTTCGTACTCGACCAGCTCCTCCTTCTCCTTCTTGTTCGCGAAGCTCAGCAATGGAAACGCATTGCGGAGAGCGGCCAAAAGCCTCGCTCGTCCCCTTTTCGTCGCCAACGCCGGCAGCACTCCACTGCCGAAGCTTGCGGAAACTTCCTGGCCACCTTGGACCGCCTCCAGCCGCCTCAGAAGCTCGTCTCCGAGCATCTCCGCAGGGTCCGGCAGCGAAAGCCGCCGTTTCTTCGCCGCCGGAGGCCTCTCCTTTGCGCTCTCGACGCCCTCGGGCTGCAGGGGAGGTACCAAAGGGGGCTCGGGGCTACCTCGGACATCTGCAGGGCCTTCTCCATGTGGCCCCAGCTCTCGGACCTGGAAATCCTCGGGGTGCAGCTTGATGCCTGCGGGCAGGACGAGGCTGGGGGGTTGCAAGAAGGCCCCAATTCCGGCGTCTTCGAAGGTCCGTAGACATTCCGGGTCCGGAGCACCGGACGCCAGCTTCATGAAAATTGGGAAAGAGACGGGGAGGGTGGCGCAATTCAAGAGAGAGATTGGCGTCGCGGGGCAGGAGCCACGGTCAGCTGATCCGACGGTGCTGGTTCTGGACCTCGGAGAGAACCCTCCGAGATTCGGTGTCGGGATCTTCCGAGGGTCGAGGGTCGGGAGTTGGAAGATCAAAAGATACACGAAGGGGGAAGGTATCGGAGATGGGCGGCAGATGAGGAGCGATCTTGGGAGAGAAGCTCAGCCTTGGGCGTCGTATGCTGTGGCGCTCGTGGTACGGCTTTTGCTGATCGGGTACAGCGAGGTCCACGACGCCTACGTGAAGACTGTGCCGTACACGGACGTGGACTATGCCGTGTTCACCGAGGCCGCGAGGCATGTTCACAATGGCGGGTCTCCGTATGAGAGGTACACCTACCGATACTCGCCTCTCCTGGCATGGATGCTTCTGCCGAATGTGGCGACGTGGAAGAGCTGGGGAAAGCTGCTCTTCTCGCTGGCAGATCTAGTCGCTGGCCACGGCATCTTCCGGTATCTGCTTCTTCGTGGAGAATCTCGCGATGCGGCAGTGAAGTGCTGCATGCTTTGGCTCTTCAGTCCGTTTGCCCTGATCATCAGCACGCGGGGCAGCTGTGACTCCATCATCGCATGCCTGGTGCTGCAGTCCTTGGTGGCGGCATCCGAGGCGATACGGCATCAGGTCGGAACGTGCTTGAGAGGGACGTACGAGGGGCTGGCGGGCGCCAGTCTAGGCCTGGCCATCCACCTCAAGATATACCCGGCAATCTACCTTCCGGCGTTCCTGCTGGCGCTATGCTCATCACCGACTTCCCCGCCGAGGCCTTCGACGCTTCTGGAACTCGATCCGGTGACGAAGAGCGCGTCGAGGTTGCTTTTCCATGGCCAGGGTGCCCGGTTCCTGGTTGGCTGCGCAGTCTCGGCGGGTCTGCCGACCGCTGCGGCGTGTGTCATGTACGGCCGCGACTACCTCGAGAACGCTCTGCTTTATCACCTCGTGCGCTCGGATCATCGGCACAACTTCGCGCCGCATTTCTACTGGAACTATCTTTCTCAAGTCGAGCATCCATCCCAGAGTATGAAGACGACGATGTCGACGACAAAGACAATGTCGAGCATTGTCGCTTTCCTGCCACAAGTGCTTTGCTTGTTGGGCTTCGCCGTCGTCTTCGCCCGCGGCAACCTTGCTGCAGCCGTGTTCCTCCAGACGCTGGCGTTTGTCACTTTCAACAAGGTGTGCGCTTCGGAGGCGTGGCTTCCTGTACTGTTGCTGGTCAGCAATGATGAAACACATGCTCACCGCCTTGCCGTAGGTTTGCACGGCGCAGTACTTCGTGTGGTATCTTTCGCTGCTGCCAGCGCTGATCCCCGCCTTGAAGTTCCGAGGCGGCAGCCGAGAGGGGGCCGCGCTGCTGCTCATGTGGCTGGCTTCCATTGGTGCTTGGCTGGCGGTCGCCTATCTGGTCGAGGTGCGGGGCGTGCCTCTTTTTCTGGAGCTTTGGCTTGCGTCCCTCGTGTACTTCCTGAGCAACGTGTGTGTGCTCGCGAGGTGCACTCTGGGACTTTACGAAGGAAGTATTACTACGATCCACAACTCAGATCAGTAGCAGACGAGGAGCGGCGAAGCATGACACAAGAATGACACACGTCTTTTTGGAAGCGCCCGTCTCTGTCTACTCCTGCGCAAGGTCGAAAAGATTCTTCGCCGCGACGGCGATGACATCCAGGGCGTCGGCGTAGTACACAAGCAGCTGCCTCACGCTGAAGTAGTTGACGGGGAACATGGACGAATCAATCATGCCCTCCGTGTTCTCCAGGTTCATGCCCAACTCGATCATGCCCAGCGGGACCGCCCTCAGCACCAGAATCGGATCCAACGACACCTCGGCCTTGGTGCAGATCTACCGGATGTCCAAACGCCATTAGAAACGAGATCCTCAGGTCCCAGCTGAGCTTCCACGCATTCACGACTGCTTCAAGTGCGACGAACCTCTTCATAAATGCTTCGCGCCAGAATGATGGTGTGCCGAGACTCCTTGTCGAAGTTCTTCACTTGCAGCTCGGCCGACCAGCCGCCGTTGGTCTCCCTGCTCTGCAAAACCTCGACGTCCTTCTGCTGTCGCCTGGATCGCCGAGCCTACACGCGGTGTTTGAAAACGCTTCCGTCAACGCCTCCTGCGATTCTGCGCGCCTGAACCTCGCGCTTCAACATCGCCCACGCCGTACCCCTTCTGGTCGCGCAGCTGACGCCGCTCCCGCGTCCACCTCCGTAGAGCGCACCGTCTCGTCGGTGTCCGCAAAGAGCTTCAGATTGCGCGACACGACTCGGCCCCGCGCGAAACCCGAAGCCGGCGCCGCCAGAGCGGCCACGGTGATGAGACCCAAGACGCACTTCATCGCAACGCGTCGGCGAACGGCGCCCAAGTGCGGGTGTTGTTCGCGCGTTTACGAAACTCGGGAGTGGCGCACGGGTGCCACGACGGACTGCAGAGAGGAGTGCTGGGCGCGTGGGGGGGAAACACCGCTCAAACAAGCAGTTTTGGCGCGCTTTTTCGCGGCTGGAAGCGGCGCTTTGGTGCGTCTATCTTCAAGAAGCACCTGTCCGCGATTGGCCGGCAGGGAAATGATGCTGGACATCTATTTTTTTATCATATAAGTAATTTGATACTCCAGCTGATAAATCCCGATCTTTATCCGGCTACTATTGGTGCAGACGCCGCTCGAGTGCAGCTGCTTGGCTTCCATCTGCAAGATTTCCTCAGGATCGATAATATTCGTATCCACTGTTCGATCGTCTTTACATATCTTCGATAATCATTAGACAAAAGCGATAGTAGGAGACATCCGTTTCGATGTTGAAGATTCAGAGTCCATCAAAGAAAATCGTTCTCGGAAAAACCAGGAGGACCCAACGTTTTTTGCTCCGCATCACGTTCCTAAGCCTCTGGCGCCGGCGGCGTCAATTTTTCGAGCAGTGCTGCCTAAGCATGGTACCTGGGATCCGCGCTCTGGTGTCCAAGCGGAAGCGCAGGTACCGGGAGGATGGCTTCGACTTGGACCTGTCGTACATCGCGGACCGCATCATCGCCATGGGCTTTCCCAGCCTGGGAGTGGAGGCGATCTACCGCAACCCGCTGGAGGAGGTGCAGCGCTTCTTCAACACCAAGTACCCTCACCGGTACAAGATCTACAACCTGTGCTCCGAGCGGGAATACGGCCTGGACGCCTTCGAGTTCCGCGTGGAGTCGTTTCCCTTCGACGACCACAACCCCTGCGCCCTGGAGGTCATTGGGCTCTTCTGCCACAGCGTCGACGAGTTCTTGATCATGTACGACACGGAGCCCCGCAGCGTGGTGGGCATCCACTGCAAGGCCGGCAAGGGCCGCACGGGGCTCATGGTGTCCTGCTACCTGCTGCACTGCGGCCTGTGCGAGACGGCGCGCGAGGCGCTGGACTTCTACGCCGAGCGTCGCACGTATAACAAGAAGGGCATCACCATCCCCTCCCAGATTCGATACGTGTACTACTACGAGCAGCTGCTGAAGCGCCGCGAGATCCCCGACTTCGTGTTCCGCCTCACGGCCATCCGCATCAAGCCCGTGCCGAACTTCGACGGCAACGGAGGCTGCTCCTTCTTCCTCGTCGTGAAGGTGCTGTCTCCGATGGGTCCCCCGGGCACGCAGGAGGGCCGCTCGTGGAAGGAGAAGACGGTCTGGAGTCAGTGGGCAGCAACGGGAAGCACCATCCAGGCCGAAAGCAAGGACACGGAGGAAATCGTTCTGGACCTCGCCGACTACGACATCCAGATCCACGGCAACATCAAGGTTGCCATCTTCGAGCGGGACCGCATGCGCAACAAGAAGATCGGCGCCGTCTGGTTCCACACCGCCTTCGTCGAGACCAACTACCTGAAGTTCGACCGCAGCCAGATCGACAAGCTCTGCAAGGCGCCGGACACCAACGTCCCGAAGGACTTCACCATCGAGCTCTTCCTGCACCGGGTGGCCGACGACAAGGACTTCCGGGAGCGAATGTCCATGGTCGCAGTCGATCAGCCGGAGCACGACATTGAAGAAGATCACATTGAGCTGGCAGAGGATCTCGACGAGGAACTCCGGTCCGCGGGAATTGCCGTGCATGAACTGACGAGCGAGACGCTCTCGGAGCTTGAGAGAAGACTGAGCATCAAAGGGATGCCAATGGGAGATCAAGAGTGAGATCAAGAGTGAGATCAAGAGTGAGATCAGGTTACGTAAAGCTGAATGAACAATCCAAGGGTCCTGCCGAGAGATGAAGCGTGCGGACAGGCACAAGCGAAGCGACGTGTGGTACCGACCGTTTTTGGAAGGCCAGGGTGAGAGCAGGGAGGAATCCATGGTATCTCGATCGCTCTTCTTCAAGTCTCGTACATCACATCACGTCACATCACGTCACGTCACGTCACGTCACATCACATTGCAACACGTCACACCTCGGCACCCCTACACCATCTCTATTCGGCGGCCGAGATGATTTCCTTTCGGCGCAAATCCTTGGCAATGAGGTCCGCCTCGCGGCCCATCTCTGCGAGGCGTCCCATGAAGTCCGTGTACCCCACACCGTAGAGCAGCGGCACACACTCCCTAGCTTCCCTCCCATCCCCGAAGGCGTTGGCCCAGTCGTGGTAGGCGTTGGTGACCGCACTGAGGCACCTCTGCAGGGACTCGTCAAGGAACTCAAAGAAGCCGGCCTTCTCAAAGCCGGTGGCGAGGATGACGGCGTCGACATCCACGCTCGCATTGTTGCGCATGGCCATCCGCAGCCCAAACCTTTCTCGTCCAATCCGCCCGCCGGCGTCCCGAGAGACGGACACCGATGCCACCTCCCCCGCGGCACCTGGGCCAAGGATCCGGATCCAGCCGTTCTTGAGCAGTCGCAGGGTGCCGATGTCGAGGATCGGCGGCCTGCTGCCGTAGCGCAGGTCGGAGAGAATGCCGGACTCCCTCTGCTTGATCCTGTAGGATCGCAGATTGCCGACGACCAGAGGGCGCAGGTACCTCTCCAGCTTGTCCATGGTCTCGACGGGAAGCAGCCGCGTGAGGCTGTAGAACTGCCCGAGGAGGCTGGTGAGCCATCTCGGGACAACGTGCACCGACTTGGACGCCACGATGAAGACCTTGGACGCGCCGTGCTCATAGAGGTCCATCGCAATCTCCGCTCCGCTGTTTCCAAGCCCAATGACTGCCACGCGCTCGTGCCGGAAGCTCGCTCCGTTCGTGTAGTGAGCGCTGTGCAGTACCCGAGGGGATCCCGTGCGGGAGAAGGTTTGATTCACGAACGACAGCCATTCAATCGGAATCTTCGGTTTGACGTCGATGCCGGTCGCAAGGACCAGTGCATCCGCCGTGTAGTCGCACGATGCCCCTCGGGCGTCGTTGACGATGTCACTCCATCCAGCCTGGCCGCTGGACTGGCCATTGCCGTCGGCATCGGCCTCCTCCGCGCGTCGGCGCTGCCACGGCCATCTTCGAGGTCGCCGCTTCGGTGCCTCCGCCTCTTCGCCGCCCTCCGCGGGCGGCTTCTGCATGTCCTGCACCTGCAGGCACCAAAATCCGGGGGTCTTGTGGTAGCGCTCCTGGGACGACTCCAGCCACGACCAGGACGAGCGGGTGTTGTTCCAGTCCCGGGTGGTGTTCGCGCCGAGGCTGTCGTCCACGGTCGGCTGAAAGGTCGCCGAGGTCACCATGTGCTCCAACAGATACTTGCCAGGGAGCAGCAGCTCCTTGGCGGCGCGATAGTACCGCACCATCTGGTCCCTCGCGACAAACTGGGGCCAGTGGGCGGGGAAGGGGACGCCCGGCAGCGCGGACACGTCCGCGATGGTGTGCAGATGCAGCCGGTCATAGCGCGCAGCCCAGGTCGCGCCGGGATCCGAGCCCTTCTCGAAGACGCGGTAGTCCCGGACGCCATGCCGCTCCAGCTCAAACGCCATATTGAGGCCGGCGGCGCCGCCGCCGACGATGGCCACGCTCACATGCGAGTCGTCCGTGGCGCTGCGGTCCTGATCCAGCGCCCGCGGCCAGCGCCGCGCCACGGCCGGCTGGCCAATCGGCCTGCTTATCCGAAAGCTCTGGACTGCCAGAGCGAGCAGCGCCAGCGTCGCCACCAGCCGTAGTACAGCGAGGCCGCGCCAACTGCGCTTCGGCGGATCGTTGGGCGCCGGCGCGACTTTGACCACTGATGGCGTCGCGATCGCCACACTTTTGTGCTCGGTCGCTTCCTTGTGAGCACAGCGAGGACAGTTGGCGCGGCGGTGCTGTGTGGCGATCCACGCGCCGAGGAAGAGCGCCGCCTTCTCTCGAAAGTCCATCCGTCCCTAGCCGAATTTCAGCGCGCCACGCCGCGTCTTGACCTCGGGTCGCTCGCCATGGGAGCGGCTTCG